>CM060328.1:3690678-3708178 GCA_030674155.1 Stramonita haemastoma | reverse complement strand
ATGGGACTGGACAGGTATGGGACAGTATGGTATGGTATGGATGGGACTGGACAGGTATGGGACAGTATGGTATGGTATGGGATGGACTGGACAGGTATGGGACAGTATGGTATGGTATGGGATGGACTGGACAGGTATGGGACAGTATGGTATGGATGGGTACTGGACAGTATGGGACAGTATGGTATGGATGGGACTGGACAGGTATGGGACAGTATGATATGGTATGGGATGGGACTGGACAGGTATGGGACAGTATGGGATGGGATGGGACAGGATGGGGATGGGACAGTATGGTATGGTATGGGACTGGACAGGACAGGGGTGGGGACAGCATGGTATGGTATGGTATGGTATGGGATGGGACTGGATGGGACAGGGATGGGATGGACAGGACAGGGACAGGACAGGGGTGGGGACAGGATGGGGTGGTGTATGGGATGGGGCTGAATGGGACAGGGATGGGGATGGGACGGTGTGCTGTACGGTATGGGATGGGGTAGGATGGTATGGTATGGAATGACATGGTATGCAATGGAATGGGACAGGTCAGGACAGGATGGGATGGTACTGGAAGGCTGGGATGGGATGGGACAGGATGGGATGGGACAGGACCAGGATGGGATGGTACTGGAAGGCTGGGATGGGACAGAATAGGATGGGATGGATGGTATGCGATGGGATGGGACAGGTCAGGACAGGACAGGATGGGTAGGATGGGATGGTATGGGATGGGATGAGATAGGATGACACAGTATGATACACTACAATGTACATGGTATGGAGGAATAATGTAGTACAGTACAGAACACAGGGGAGCAGTGCCATACCATTACACTACAGGGTCAGTTTCTCCATGTGAAAATGAAGCTGCTCTGCTCAAGACAGCGTATCACCACTGCACAGTACCCCATTCTTTTCCTTTTTAAATCTGGATGACACTTTTCAGCACAATTTACTGAAGGAAAATTCTCTTGTTGAGTAGATTCTTCTACTAGTATTAGGAATACATTGCTGACTTGACGTCTGTTTATTTCATCTAAAAGGTTAGCACCTAAAAGTCTTTTGAAAATTTGGAACCTCTGGTAATTTTGTTGAAAAAAATTACTACCCTGATAAAATAATGAAATTTTTTTTAATCAAAAAATTAAAAAAGAAAAAAAATACTACCCTGATGACTTCTTGAAATTCAAAACCTCTGTGAATCGCATCTGAAAGATTGGTACTCATAAATTCTTGATATACAGAACCTCTGTTAATATCCACTGAAAGATGATTACCCTGGTAGCTTCTTGAAATACAGAACCTCTGTTTATCTCACCAAAAGATTACTACTTTAACTCTTAAATTAAAATACAGAACCTCTGTTTATCTCACTTTAAAGATTACTACTTTAACTCTTGAAATACAGAACCTCTGTTTATCTCACCTAAAAGATTACAACTTTAACTCTTAAATTAAAATACAGAACCTCTGTTTATCGCACCTAAAAGATTACTACTTAACTCTTGAAATACAGAACCTCTGTTTATCTCACTTTAAAGATTACTACTTTAACTCTTAAATTAAAATACAGAACCTCTGTTTATCTCACCTAAAAGATTACTACTTTAACTCTTGAAATACAGAACCTCTGTTTATCTCACCTAAAAGATTACAACTTCAACTCTCAAAATACAGAACCTCCCATTTATCTCACCTGAAAGATTACTACTTCAACTCTTAAAATACAGAACCTCTGTTTATCTCACCTAGAAGATTACTACTTAACTCTTGAAATACAGAACCTCTGTTTATCTCACCTAAAAGATTACAACTTCAACTCTCAAAATACAGAACCTCCCATTTATCTCACCTGAAAAGATTACTACTTCAACTCTTAAAATACAGAACCTCTGTTTATCTCACCTAAGAAGATTACTACTTTAACTCTTGAAATACAGAACCACTGTTTATTTCTAAAAGACTACTACTCTAACTTCTTGAAATGCAGAACTTCTGTTAATCAAATCTGAACAAAAATGACAACTCTATTAACATATTGAAATACAGAGCCTCTGTAATTTCCTCTGAAAGATGACCACCCTGATAACTTCTTGAAGTATACAGAATAAGACAAAACACCCAGACATTTTTGTAAGACTAGAAATCAGCAACACCACACAGGGAACCTTGGCCAATCAAATCACACCACTATTCTGTCACTTGATAAACAAAACAATTTGACACACAACCATATTTTTATAGTATTTTTTAAAGTATCATAAGTGTACTTAAAGCCTAGAATGTCAAAAGAAAAACAACCCTACATCCAACAATGTGATAAAGCAGGCCACCACAAAAGCCAAGATTGTGAACATCAGAGGTGATATTCAAAAATGTTGTCCAATACTGCACTTTCCTTTTTAACGATAGCCAGCACATACATGAAAGTCTAACAAACAATCAGAGAAAACAAAGATGGTACAGGCTATAAGCAAATACCTGAAATATGCACTGAATGAATAATAGCACAAAGCAACCATCTTTTTAAAGTAAAGGACATTACAGTGGATAAGCTAATGAGAGATGGACCCCTTTCCTCAAAACGGGGGTCAGGGGTAGCCCCCTGAAGCTGAAGCTTTCCCTTAAAAAACATAAGACCAACTTTCTCATAAATTAAAAACCTATCATGTGTGAACATTCTAAAAATCCCTTTACATGTCTAAAAATAGCCGCATTCTATGAAGAAGAAAAAAGTGTTGGCAGCATTGCTGTGAGAGCCTGAGCAGGAGGACATTCAAACTGTGTGGGACTGTGAGCATAGGCCTGAAGACTTTTCCCCATTAGATATGTATAGGGTGCATACACACCTCTTAGTATAAATTCAAAGACTTTTAAAAGAGTTTTTGATGAGATTTTTAAGTGTATTCATGCAGTATTACATTTATAGTCTACACATGCTAGTTCTATCATTGACTGCCACCCAAAATAGAATTATGTAATATCATTCCCTCTGTGAGTGTGTGTGTGTGTGTGTGTGTGTGTGTGTGTGTGTGTGTGTGTGTGTGTGTGTGTGTGCGTGTGTGTGTGTATGTCTTGGGGGGGGTCACATCTATTCAAGTATGATTACAATAGCAGTCTTGTCTTATCCAATTTGTCCTTTGACAGGCAAGTATCATAGAGTTGTTTAATTTGGCGATAAAAATATAACTCATGAACATCTCCATTTTTGTATGAATGCACACTCTGTGTGTGCCTGTGTGTTGTGAGAGAGAGAGTTTTTTGTGTTTTTTTTCTTGTGTGTTTTGTTGGGTTTAAAAAAATTTTTTTAGGATAGTTTCACTTTCATAATTTTAGCTATATCATCTGAGTTACTGTCAATTATTTAAGCTGTATTTATAATGGAGTTGGTTTGGCTCTTTCAAGCTAAAAAAAAAAAGTTTTTAAAGTCTAAAATTGTTTAGTTAAAAAATTCATGAAGTTCACAACTGTCTCTTTATAAAGTTGGATACCATATCTGAAAGAGTCAACTAAAAAAAATTTTTTTAAGCTGAACTCGAGACAAAATGTCCATATGTTTTAAACCAAAAGTACAACTACTCATCTTGATCATGTCATTATCTGTTTTGCTAAAAACATTCCCCTCCTCTCTTACAAAAAAGACAAAAACATGTTTGCCCCTTCCCTATTCTTGCTCTCACATTCACTCACACAGACAGACAACTAAGCCATAACTTCTCTTACCCTTCCCACACACAGCCATCTATCCCAACCCTTCTAACATCCTTTCCCCTAAAACAACCCCCAGACTCCTCCACACCTAAAAACGCAAGAAGTAAAAAACGGTTTGTTTCTGCGTCAAGCCTTGTACCAAGATATCCACCTGCCTTTTGTGTCCACATGTGGGGCCAGGTTAAGAAATAAAGGTTAGTGTAAAGGTTAGTGTTAGTAATGAACATTAGTTACTGGGAAAGGGCTGTCAGTCAGCTGGCATTTCTGCCTGTATGCATGCAGGCATGTGGACACAATGGCACATAGACATAATGGTACATAGCTTTTGACACAAATGGTTTGGAAATTTTCTTTAAATCGCAAATTACTTGTCCTACAAGCAAGCCATGGATGTTTCTGTTGCTTCACCGATAAGATTTTTTATGACAATTTTCCAGTTCTGGAGTCAGCTTAGTGGTTTCTGGCAGCCTACCTTTGCTTTCAAACAAACTGAGGGTGTTTTCAAAAGAATCAAAATTAGGTAGATAAAAATTAAATAAATAAAAGAACAAGCCTGAAGGTACGCTATTTCTTGCTTATTTCTCATTATTTTTCCATTATTTAATTACAATTTTCCAGTTCTGAAATCAGCAATTTCCAGTTTACTCTGTGTCGGTTTCCAAAATTACCCGCGTTGAACTGATGAACAAAGTCATTAGCCCCAAATACAACCACAGGAGAAAAACCTGCTCCTTCATGTGCTGGCCTTTTTCTAATCCCACTTACCTAGCTATACATAACCTACCCCTTTCTCACAATCAATAACAGATAAAACTATGGAGTTAGCCCAAAATAAACCATATTAAAAAAAGCCCACTCTTTTATTTACTACCTTTAAATTCTATTTCCAATAACCTAGCCACACATAACCTACCCCCTCCTTCCAGTATTAGTTTCCCTTTAGTACCTCTTCTACACTTTCTACACTACCATTCAACAATGAATCCCCTCCTCTCCCCAGCCCCCCCCCCCCCCCCCCCCCCTAAAAAAAAAAACATACACACTCACACACACAACACTGTGCGCAAGGGTTTTCGAGGAGGTGTTTGTCACAGGCTATCACTTTGGTCCTTTTCTACACGATTCAAGGTCTGGGATCAAATATTCAATTTGGTTTTTACTTGGAGAATCATCAATACAGAATTCCATTTAAAGCGGAAGAAAAATTGCCCATGCCAATTTGTGAAGACTTCAAAGTTCCTTACAACTGTCTTTTGCTGCCACTTTTGAGAACATTTAGCATACACTTTTTGTGGTAAGAGTAAGCAGGTTTGGCCAGTAGCATGGATAACACAAACATGCCCAGCATGCACCCTGTGGTCTGGAGAAGGATGGGTTCCACCTGGTTCAACTTGCTGGTAACACGCTGCCTGAAAAACTCACCTCAGTACTCCAGAAGCTCCCCTAGGAGCCTACGGAGAAGTCGAGTCTCGGAGATTGAAGTCTATAGGTATTCTGCAGGAAAAGTGTTCCTGGTCGGAGTTTGTCCAGACACCATTGGTGAGTTATGACAAAATCTGTTAAGAGCTACCAGCTGCCATGGTGCAGTGGTTAGCGCCTTGGATTTCAGACTGGAAGGTTGCGGGTTCGATTCCCATAAGAGTCATAGGGATTTTTCGGACTCCAGCTAGCTCCTACCCAGAGTGAGTGTGCTGTGGGCGCAGTGGGAAGACTGGGACCACACAGTAGGGGGCTTAGTGGGAGGTGTCCTGCCTATGTTAGCTCAGAACAGGCACCAATGAACACCACCAAAGTGACCCAGCAGAAGGGCAGGGCCCCTCTGGCTAGTGGCCTCATGGCGGCCTAATATTGATGACCTCCCTGTGGACTCCCAACCCTGGGGATGAGACATAATGAACCTGGGTATGGCTGTGGCGGGGAAATTGAAATGAGCGGCATGGGAACAGCAGGACAGGGACGTTACAGAAAATGAGACAGCAAAAAAGAAAAAGATAATTTTTTTAAAGTATTTGTCAGAACTCATGGCTCTACAGGCCTCAGAGCTATGGCTTTTCAGGCCAGCCTCCAGGCCACACAGAGCAGTGCCCTAGCTACACTGCCAGCCAGAAAACAAACATGGGCTGCAGTCCCCCACATGAAGCGCTGAACTGTTTCTCTGATAAACACTAAAAGGTAAAAGTGTCCCATAACCTTTGTGGTTGTAGGTGTCTGGAGAGCAATGTCTCAGAGGCCTCAGCTTCTCTAAGGGCCAGCATATTGAGGGTGGTGCCCATCTCCTCTCCCTCGCTGCTTTACCTTCCCTGACCCTAAACAGGGCAGGTACCTATTTACAGCTGGGTGACCTGGGGCACTGTACAGAAGCCAAAGCGCAAACAGTCGCCCATCCCATTGGTAACCACACCCAATGCTGCTTAACCTTGGCTGGGGGAAAGCGAGCGCTCTAATTCTGAGTGACCTTATAAGAAAAAAAGAAACATCCGTATGCTGCATCATTTTTGGGAGGTTATTTGCTGAGATTTCTCAACCTGGCATCGTAAACTGAAGTACACAGTAGTCCGACAATATAAACTTTTATAGGATCTGCCATTCATAACATACTCTGACCAAGACGCCTGTCAAACATCTGTCAGCCACCTACCTCCCAAATGTCTCATGAAGCCACTCTCACCATCTGAAGTCCTCTCTCCTTTCTGCTCCCCAGCCTTTCATCAGAAGTTCTGGGTCTCCTCTGCCATGAACCTATAGAACTGAAAACATCATTATGAGCACAAGTGTCTATTGAAGAGTTACATTGGTCTACTGGTACAATCATCAGAAACAAAAGTATATTATACATGGTTGTTCTCACTGGGTTTCAGTATTACTACAGAATTTTTTCAGGTGGCTACAATCAGATAGCTGGACTCTGAGGATGATGTACTTAACAAGAAGCCAAGGTCCTTGCATTTAAAAAACATCAGCTTCTCTAAGGGCCAGCATATTTAGGGTGGCGCCCATCTCCTCTCCCTCGCTGCTTTACCTTTCTTGACCCTAAAGAGGTAGGTACCCATTTATAGCTGGGTGAACAGGGGACTGTACTGAAACCAAGGCAGGTTAACGGTCACCCATCCAACTGGTAACCAGCTTGATGCAGCTTAACCGTAGCTGGGGGAAAGTGAGTGCTCTGACCACTGAGCTACCCTATAAGAAAAAATAAACACCTTTACCTTTTACCTATTTTGTGTTGTTTTGGGGTTTATTTGCTTAAACTTCTCAACCTGTCATCATAAACTAAAGTACACAGTAGTCTGGCAACATAAACCTTCAAAGGATCTGCCATTCATGACAACATACACTCTGACCAAGATGCCTGTCAAACATCTGTCAGCCACCTACCTCCCAAATGTCTCATGAAGCCACTCTCACCATCTGAAGTCCTCTCTCCTTTCTGCTCCTCAGCCTTTCATCAGAAGTTCTGGGTCTCCTCTGCCATGAACCTATAGAACTGAAAACAGCATCATGAGCACAAGTGTCTATTGAAGAGTTACATTGGTCTACTGGTACAATCATCAGAAACAAAAGTATATTATACATGGTTGTTCTCACTGGGTTTCAGTATTACTACAGAATTTTTTCAGGTGGCTACAATCAGATAGCTCGGACTCTGAGGATGATGTACTTAACAAGAAGCCAAGGTCCTTGCATTTAAAAAACATCAGCTTCTCTAAGGGCCAGCATATTTAGGGTGGCGCCCATCTCCTCTCCCTCGCTGCTTTACCTTTCTTGACCCTAAAGAGGCAGGTACCCATTTATAGCTGGGTGAACAGGGGACTGTACTGAAACAAAGGCAGGTTAACGGTCACCCATCCAACTGGTAACCAAGCTTGATGCAGCTTAACCGTAGCTGGGGGAAAGTGAGTGCTCTGACCACTGAGCTACCCTATAAGAATAAATAAACACCTTTACTTTCACCTATTTTGTGTTGTTTTGGGGGTATATTTGCTGAAACTTCTCAACCTGTCATCATAAACTAAAGTACACAGTAGTCTGGCAACATAAACCTTCAAAGGATCTGCCATTCATGACAACATACACTCTGACCAAGATGCCTGTCAAACATCTGTCAGCCACCTACCTCCCAAATGTCTCTCATGAAGCCACTCTCACCATCTGAAGTCCTCCTCCTTTCTGCTCCTCAGCCTTTCGTCAGAAGTTCTGGGTCTCCTCTGCCATGAACCTATAGAACTGAAAACAGCATCATGAGCACAAGTGTCTATTGAAGAGTTACATTGGTCTACTGGCACAATCATCAGAAACAAAAGCATATTATCATGGTTGTTCTTACTGGGTTTCAGTATTATTACAGAATCTTTTCAGGCGGCTAAAATCAGATGTGGTGACTTTGAGGATGATGTACTTAACAAGAAGCCAGTGTCCTTGCATTTTAAGAAGTTTTTTCATTCTAATGGCACGCAATGGCCTTATCTTCCAAAAGGCAGAACAGGTTATAAAATATGTCCAAGATGTTACACATGTATTAATACACAGGACCTCACAATTTATAGTCTCATTTGTAGTATTTCTGGGGGGAAAGAGTGGGGTTGACACTGACGTTAACTGATGTCCTTTTTGATGAGACTATAAACCAAAGCCCAGGAGCAAACGCATGCAAAACATCTTGTGCAGACTTAAATCCTGTTCCGCTTTTCAAAAGAGTAGGCCATTGTGTACCGGTGGGATCAGATGACAAAATTTACAAAACTGCATACATATGGGGACTGGATGAAAAAAAAAAAGCACACGAGTGCTTATTCCATTATCCTCTATACAAAAAGAACAAATTTATAAATAAATAGCTGCGAGGGTAAAAAAATAGGCCTATAACATTTCCCCAAAATGTTTAAAACTCCAGAGGGGAAAAAAATCAAACAGGCCTCTTTGAGGGCATGCAAGGCAAGGCCAAGATTATCATTATCTGATTATGGTTTTGTCTGATGGTATTTTATAGAAATGGAGTCAGAACTTAGTTAACTTCAGTTAACTACAGTTATCTGTCAAACAAATACTTCAGGAGAAACTTGAACCTGTACCTTTACCTCCAGTCAGATCACAAGTTCACCACTCAACCACATGGTTAGCTTGCCCCTTTGGTGATACCAGCATACCCATCATGCACCTGAATGCCTGGTTCATGAATTGAAGGGCAGCTGAAGTGCCCCTGACACACAGCCTAAAAGATTCAGTGACTGTGCCAGCAATAATAGAAGACAGAAAATCACAGAAGAAATGACATATCACTGCATTGCATTGTTTTGTCACACTGGTCAAGAATTATTGCAATAGGTTGGAGCCTCAAGACAAGCCATTTTATCCCCCCCCCCCCCTTTTTTCATTTTCCTTCAAAAATAACATGTGCCTGTATCCTAACTTCTCCTTAAGATCATAATTCGTTACCTTCGGGAATCGTCACCTCTTCAATCTACCTGCGTCCCTTTAGTTTAACCCTGCCTACAGACGGGCATTTATCTCTCCCGCGAACCCAGAATAGTTACCAAAAGGAACTGATCGTACCTGGATCTGTGCAATAGGCCTACAATAATCCACGATCTGATCGTACTATTCCGTTCTGAAATATGCAAGCAATACCAAAATGCATCGAAACGATTTTTGAATACAAATTCAACAAAGCACAGTATTTAACATGACAAAGAATTAGTAATTACCGTCATATTGTATTGTAGTTTTACTGAGCACGTTCTCATTGTACTGCATCAGGCACAGGATGTTACGTCACGGCTTACAGACTGAATACCGGAAACGATGTGAACATAGGCCTAGCATATAAAAAGAAAAATAATGGGTTTTGACGTTCTGAGGTTGAAGGCTTTTGCTTTTCTTTTTCTTCTTCTTCTTTTTTTAAAACTTATTTTCATTTAGTAATGCTCAGCACTTATGTTCTGGTTAGTTTCCAACTGTAGAATTTGTTTGAAATAAAGAGAAATCTCAGCGTCACCCCCCAAGCACTGAGACCTACTGAAGGGAATTACATCTATGGGTGGTTTATATGTGTTCAAATTCATTTCACATCTTTTCACAAGTTTTGATATGAGACTGAAACCCCCCAAGAAGCACAGAGAGAGAGAGAGAGAGAGAGAGAGAGAGAGAGAGAGAGAGAGAGAGAGAGAGAGAGAGAGAGAGAGAGAAGAGAGAATCAAATCAAATCAAATCAAATCAAATCAAATCAAATCAAATCAAATCAAATCAAATTCTTTTATTTGAGGATAATGAATAAGCTCTCGTGTGCTTTTTTACATCCGTCCCCGCCCTTATCAGGGATTAAATCTAGATTTAAAAAAAAAACAAAAAAAAACAATTCCTTTAACTAAGCAACAACAACAACAGTTATGAGCCAAATACCAAGAACAAGAAACTATAGGCTACCTGGTTCCAAGAGAGAGAGAGAGAGAGAGAGAGAGAGAGAGAGAGAGAGAGAGAGAGAGAGAGAGAGAGAGAGAGAGAGAGAGAGAGAGAGAGAGAGAGAGAGAGAGATTTGATTTGATTTGATTTGATTTGATTTAATTTGATTTATTCTTTTATTTCGAGGATAATGGAAGAAGCACTCTTGTGCTTTTTTACATCCAGTGCCCGTATGTATGCAGTTTTGTAAATGTCATCTGTTCCCACCGGCACACGATGGCCTACTATTACGAAAAGCGGAACAGGTTTTAACGTGTGCACAAGATGTTCTGGTAGTAAAGGGGAAGAGGCTGATCTGTGACACTGTACATGTAGACTAGTTATGATTTGGTTCCATTTGTTTGCTTTGGTTCATTGGGTTAGAATCAAAAGCATCATTTTAGCTAGAAAGATGAATAGAGATATAATTATGTACGTGAACATGTGCACTGCTGGTAAAGGGGGGGGGGAGGAAAAATGCAGATAGTGTATTTGTGTTTAATAAACTTTTTCATAATTTGAAAAAAATCTTCTGTGAAGGGGAAAAAACTTTGTGATAGCCTCCTGTTAAGACTAGATGAAATGAAATGTCTGTTTTTTTGATAGCATTTAGAACCAAATGTATCTTTTTAGGGGTGCGGTTTTTTGTTTTGTTTGTATGCAATGTAGTGAAAGAGGAGGAACAGACAATATAGAGTTTTTGTTTTTTTATTTAAACATAGAGAGCTTTTGTTTTTATTTAAACAATTTATCGTTTTACTTTTCTCAACCCTTCAGAACTTTTTGTGATGAAGATGATGGTGCTAGGATTTCTTAAAAAGTATTCCTGAAATTGCGTCTGATGTCTGCATTATAACCATTCATTAAAAATGTGGGCATCATTCAAAGATAAAAATCATCATTCGAAGATTTTTTATTTATTAAATAACTGTTAACTTGTTGAAATGCATTTTTGAGGTGGAATGGTTCTTGATGTAATTGTACGTGGAAATTTATGCTTCAGTGTGCCTGTTGTGTGTTTTATTAAAGTCATCAAGTGTCATCATGCTTTTCATTCCTTGGCTACAGCTCCAAGGTTCACCAAGGTGAGCTTTTGTCGTATGCACTGTTTCATCGAATCAAAAGGCCGCATATTGTGGCATGCTTTTGAAAATGTTGTCATCCATTGCTACTGGCATGAAATGGTCTACTCTTCCGAAAGTGGAGCAGTTTTTTTAACATGTGCGCAAAAAAAATGTTCTGCGGGCATTTGCACACAGGGCCTCAGTTTATAGACTCATCTGAAGGACTTTTTGGACTGAAGCAAAGGGTCGAAATATTAACATTGAAAAATTACAAGCCAACAGTGTTTTGTTTTGTTTTTCAGAATTATGATTTATGGAAACTTGGTTTAATGATATAAGAGAGTGGCTTTCAATGGTTTGGGTATGCCTTGTAGAATGGACAGAGAGAAAGAAGAGAGTGCGAAAAAAACAAGGTGGTGGCGTGTGCCTGTACGTGTATGAAAGTTGGTATGTGAGGGAAGGTTGAGGTGGAAAAGCAAGTGTGTGCACCCAAACTACATGCCCAGAAGTCTAGCCAAGTATCTGTGGCTGTGTGCTATGTCCCTCCCTCTGCCTGTGTTGCACGTGCCGCCTTGGAGATCGCCGACACTGTACACGACTTGCAAATGAAAGCTCCTGACAGGCCCTGTTTTGTGCTGGGTGATTTTAACCACTGGGACATGAAACGTTCTGTAGGCTACACGTTTTTAAGCAATACGTCACTTGTTTAACCCGTCAAAAATGTAGACAAGTGCTTTGGAAATATTTTACATGTATATAATCTGTTGCTTTTTCTCCCCTTGGTTCATTAGACCTCAGCACAGTCTACTCTTGCCCGCATACAAACTGATCCTGCGGTGAAAAAGAGTGAAAGTGTGGACGAGGGAGTGCTGGAAGAGTTGAAAGGCTGCTTCAGTGTACATGTATATCGGAAATGTGAAATGTGTGTGGTGTGGTGTGTGTGTGTGTGGTGTGCTGTGTGTGTGTTTTGACACTGTGAAACAACTGACGAAGTGACAGCTGTTATGCATTTCTACATTTCTGTTTGTGAGGAAATAAAAGTGTCCGGAAAAAAAAGCGAAGGTATAGCCTACCCCAACATCAAACTGTGGCTAAAAAAAAATCATTTGAACTATTTCTTAATAGGGGAAAAAAAGTTTCAAAGCTGCAATGAAATGGCTTACAAAACTGTGCAGACCCCCCCCCCCAAAAAAAAAACAACAAACACCAACAAACAACACGCAAAAAAAACCACAAAAACAAACAAACAAACAAACAAAAAAAAACCAAAAAAAACACCAAAACTTTACAGATCCCCCCCCCCCCCCCCCCAACTAAAATAGTTCTATTTCGGTGTTGAGCGTGAAGAACACTAGCTTAAAAGTGTTGTTTTTCTTGTGTTTAAAAACAAGCATGTGGTGATAGTGAAGATGCTGATGACTTTGCTGTTGATACCAAAGCCTATCACACTGCTGTCTTCCCTCAAGTAAAAGTCTAAATGGGGACATTGAGCACTGGTGCAGTCATAATACCCCACCTGAGAAGCCAAAGACAGGAAACTTAAAGGTAAAAAGGTAAAGGTGTCCCATAACCTATGTGGTCATAGAGGAGCCAGGTGTCAGAGACCTCAGCTTCTCTAGGGGCCAGCATATTGAGGGCGGCGCCCGTCTCTTCTCCCTCGCTGCTTTTACCTTCCCTGACGACCCTAAATTAAAAGGGCAAGTACCCCTTACAGCTGGGTGAACTGGGGGACTGTACTGAAGCCAAGGCGCGCAAACGGTCCCCCATCGACTTGATAACCCCCTCGATGTTGCTTAAATAAAGAAATCAATAAACAAATAAATAAATAAATGAATAAATAAACCTTTGGATAGGGAGAGCAAGTGCTCTGACCACTGAACTATCCCGTCCTCAGGATACTAGGCTGTCTCAACAAACATATTGTTGATTAATGATAACGCAGTTATGAATGCAGTATAATAAGCATTGACATTTTGGGGCCTAAGTGTATGGAAGCTGAATCAACATATCTGATCGCGAATTTTACACTATAGCTGAAAAACAGCAACCACGAGACGACCATTATTTATTGTTCCTTTGGCAACCATCGAAACAGTAACTCCGGTGGCACTTAGCGTTCCTGTCTCGACTCATTAAAGATAGTTATCTCCCCTGTTCTAACTTCCTGGCCTGCACCACTTCCTGACAATGGCCGAAACGCCGAAACTGCAGAGGGAGAAACATGTAAAGTATTTCCAGCACATACTCCGCGTCATCCCTGGACATTATGCTTCTCTCGATACCCACAGGTCAGACATTCACAAGACATTTGGATAGGTCTGTGATCAGAGCATCGGATTCTTCATCCCAGCAAGGGTGTTGAGGTAGCGGCTTCCAGTCGCCGTTGAGACGTCAGAGCCTTAGAACAGTTTTCTCAGAAATTAACTTTGACTGACTCAATTCCCCAGCGAGTCCTTCGGAATAGACAGTTATCTGAAGCCATGTGCAAATGTATGCTTAACACCGTGGGCAATCGGTTGAAGCCCATTCATCTTTCATGAAGAGTAAGCCTCTAGACAGGCCTGTTTTGACTATTGTGGTGTTACTGTGTTAGGCTAGTGTTAGATATGTTCTGAATCTGAGCATCTAGGCTACAATCCGCGGAAATGGTGGCCCGAAATGAAGGCCAAAAGTACTTGTGGTACTTTTTTCTTTGTTAAGAAAAGGAGACAAAGTCAGTGTTATACTCATTAGAAATGAAATGATGTGGGATTTTGTGTGTGTGTGTGTGTGTGTGTGTGTGTGTGTGTGTGTGTGTGTGTGTGTGTGTGTGTGTGTTCCTAAAAAAAAATATCATGGCATGATCAAGTCTTCAGATAATTTCAACATTGATTTGATAACCTATTTTATTCTGGATCAAGTCAGCAAATACATATAATATTAGTAATAAACGTCACCAACACAACAGTAGTTTACTATCAGTGGTGAATAAGCTACTGATGAAAGATATAGCATTAACATGTATCAGTTCTGCCTGTTTATCAGAACAAAAAAATATCCCCTACATACTGGCATGCATTAAATAGCATAATGGATATATTACGTGCACAAACACACTTGCACCTCTCCAGTGCGTACACATACATGACACAATGAATCAATGATACATTGTGTGTGTGTGTGTGTGTGTGTGTGTGCACATACCTAACACACATACGCTCACATGATGCACATTATGATGCACATGATGCATATTATCATCCACCCTCACACCCACTCATGTGTACCAAATGATATTGATAGGGACACACACACATTGCACTCACAATTTGACAACAAGGGCTCGATTCCCATGCAAGGGAGATTTTTCCTCTGGGGTTAACATCAGTGCTGACTCCACTCCTCCCTAAAGTCCTTCGGATGAGACTATAAACCGAGGCTTCTAACTTCTTCTTTTTTTCTGAGAAGCTTCATATGAGATTTAGAAGAAAAAATGCTTATGATTTTTGTGGGATTTGTTACCAATTAACGTAAATTGAAGTCATGTCATGTCATGTCTGCCTGTGGTCCCTTCTGGGGCATAGGCCGCCAACTAGCTGTCTCCAGGCATCTCGGCTCTGGGCTAGGCGTTCCAGTTGTCCCCACGTCTTGCCCATCTTTCTCGCATCTGCATCCAGGTCCCGGCGCCAGGTATTTCTAGGCCGCCCTCTCTTTCTTTTCCCTTGTGGATTCCAGGTGAGAGCTTGTCTTGTGATGCTGGATACAGGTTTCCGTAGGGTGTGTCCTATCCATCGCCAACGTCTCTGTAGGATTTCTTTCTCAACAGGCTGTTGTCTGGTTCTTTGCCATAATTCTTCATTACTGATCTTGTCTGGCCAGCGTATCTTGAGGATCTTCCTGAGGCAGGTGTTGATGAAGACCTGGATTTTCTTCATGGTGGTGACGGTGTTTCTCCAGGTCTCTGCTCCATACATTAGTATTGGCTTGATGATGGTGTTGAAGAGCCTGGTCTTGGTGGCGATGCTGATGTCGCTTGATCCCCAGACGTTTCTGAGCTGCTTGAAGGCTGCCCTTGCTTTACCGATGCGGGTTCTGACGTCTGTGTCTGTTCCTCCCTGTGTGTCCACGATGCTGCCGAGGTATGTGAAGCTTTCCACCTCTTCCAGCGCTTCTCCTTTGACTGTGATGGGTGTTGCATTGGCTGCATTTGTCTTGAGTACCTTGCTCTTTCCTCTGTTGATGTTGAGGCCCAGTTTAGCCGAGTTCTCCACAACGATGTTGGTCTTTTCCTGCATCTGTTGCTGGGTGTGGGAGAGAAGGGCCAGGTCATCCGCAAAGTCAAGGTCATCTAGCTGTTTCCAAGGTGTCCATTGGATGCCATTACGTTTCTGGTCCGCTGAGGTTTTCATGACCCAGTCGATGGCCAGCAGGAACAGGAAAGGAGATAGTAAGCATCCTTGCCTTACTCCGGTATCAACTTCAAAGGCGTCGGTGAGCTGTCTGCCATGAACTATTCTGCAGGTCATTCCTTCATATGATTTCCTGATGATGTTGGTGATTTTCTCTGGCACTCCATAGTGTCTCAGTAGCCTCCAGAGGGTCTGTCTGTCAACGCTGTCAAAAGCCTTCTCATAGTCTATGAAGTTGATGTATAGTGGCGAATTCCATTCCAGGGACTGTTCCAGGATGATGCGCAGTGTTGCAATCTGATCCGTGCATGATCTTTCCTTTCGGAAGCCAGCTTGTTGGTCACGGAGATGCGGGTCTACTGCGTCCTTCATCTGGTTCAGCAGGATGCGGTTTAAACACCTTTCCTGGGATGGACAACAGCGTTATCCCTCTGTAGTTGGAGCAGGAACTGAGGTCGCCTTTCTTGGGGAGTTTGATGAGGTAATCCTCTTTCCATTCTGTTGGTATTTCTTCTTCCTCCCAGATCTTGCCGAAGAGCGGGTAGAGGAGCTCCACACTGGTCTCGACGTCGGCTTTCAGGGCTTCTGCTGGGATGCTGTCAGGTCCTGCAGACTTACCATTCCTCAATTGCTTGATGGCGCTGCGGATCTCTTCCTTTGTGGGAGCACTACACTTGATCGGCAGGTCGCTTGCGGCTGTCGGTATCTCTGGTGGGTTTGTAGGTGCTGGTCTGTTGAGTAACTCCTGGAAGTGCTCAATCCACCTGTTCTTCTGTCCTTCGTCATCAGCTATTACTCCTCCGTTCTTGTCTTTTACTGGTCTCTCTGGCTTGGCAAACTTCCCTGATAACTTCTTGATGATGAAGTACAGGTCCTTGGTGCTGTTCTGGTGAGCTGCATCTTCTGCTTCTTTTGCCAATGTCTCCAAGTAGTTTTGCTTATCTGCTTTAATGCTTCGCTTTACAACCCTATTTGCTTCTGTGTATTCCTCTTGGGCTTTTGTTTTTGCTGATCGTGTCCTGCTGCTGTTGACGGCTAATTTCTTTTCTCTTCTTTCTTCTATTTTCTCTAGGGTAGCTGCTGAAATCCATTCCTTGTGTGTGAATGATTTGGGGCCCAGTACTTCCTGACATGTTGAGGTCACTGTCTCTCTCACTCTCTGCCACCTCTCTTCTATCGTCTCCTCTTCAAGCAGCTCTCCTAGGACTTGGAACTTGTTGGATAGAGTGACCTTGAACTCTTCTTGCTTCCTGTTGTCCTTCAGCGCCGTGGTGTTGTAACGCTGGCGTTGACTGGATCCCCCCGTCCAATTTCTCTTCAGCTTCTGCTTCAATCGGGCAACAAGTAGATGGTGATCCGAAGCGACGTCTGCTCCTCGCTTGACGCGTACATCCTGTAGGGAGCGGCGAAACTTCTTCACGATGCAGATGTGGTCGATCTGGTTCTCCGTTGACAGGTCTGGCGACACCCAAGTTGCCTTGTGTATCCTTCTGTGCGGGAAAACACTTCCTCCGATGACCAGGTTGCTTGTGGCACACAGGTCTGCGAACCTCTCCCCATTGTCGTTCATCTCGCCTAGCCCATGCCGCCCCATGATCTCCTCGTATCCCTGGTTGTCACTACCTATCTTGGCATTGAAGTCGCCCATTACGATGATGATGTTTCTCTTCGGTCTGTCTTGTATGATGGTCTGCAATCTGTTATAAAAGTCGTCCTTCTCCTCCTCCTTGCTGTCGTTCGTTGGGGCGTAGCACTGGATAATGTCCATGTTGATCCTCTTCTTCTTTGTACGGAAAGAGGCTGTCATGATCCTTGGTCCGTGTGCCTCCCACCCGATGAGCGCTCCCTGTGCTGGCTTGGAAAGCATCAGGGCGACTCCCTGGGTGTGTGCAGCATCTT
>CM060328.1:3658178-3685678 GCA_030674155.1 Stramonita haemastoma | reverse complement strand
TGTTCTAGTGAGGTTTTGTCACACTGCAGTATGTGTTTGATGTACTGTACTGTACTTAGGGTACATTTTTGGTACATAGGGAGTTTTAGTGAGTAATAGTGAGGGTGTTGTGTGTACATTGAAGGTGCATAGTGACGGTTGTTGTGTGTTACATATGAGGTGTGTGTGTCACAGTGAGGGTTGTGGTACTAGTGTGTGTGTGTGTGTATAGTGACGGTGGTGTGGTGTCATGTGATGTGTGTTGTGTGTTACATGAGTTGTTGTGCTTGGTAGGTGTTCATAGTGCGGTTGGGTACATTGTGTGGCATGTGAGTGTGTGTGAGTCATGTGACGTGTTTTCACTAGGAAGTTTGTACAAGATTTTGTGTCATAGTGCGGGTTTGTGTACATAAGTTTTGGTAAGAGTGAGTTGGACATACGGCATGGCAGCCAGAGCAGGCCCATGTGAGTTCTGTGTGGTTTTTTGTCTCCTCATTTCTTTGCTCTCTCACCCTGTCTGTCACAGCGCACAAGTCCAGCATACACAGTCAACTGTCCAGGGCTCAGTATTAAATTACTCCCTTCCTTTTACCAAGTCCAAAAGCGGTCAGTTTCTGCTATGATTATCACCAGCTGGGTGGGAAAGATGGCAGTTGAGAGAAGCTGAAAGTGGGTAAACTTACAGCTGTGTGTTCAGTGTGATGTTCCTTTACTGCTCCCTTCACTCTTGAGGGTGGCTGGGACTCCTCACTCAATTTCTCATGGAATGTTTCTTGGGCAAGTTGAATCTGCTGGCGGAGCCCATTTTCTCTCTGGGTCACTTGGTGCATGCTGAGTTTGTTTCTGCCATCCATGCTGCCAGCTGTGGCTGGTCTTCTCTTCTCTGAAAGATGTGTAGGGTTTGTATGTAATAAACACAAGATTTTCTGTGTGCATGTGCACATGAGACCTCAGTTTGTTGTCTCAACCAAAGGACTTTTGGTGGAGTGGAGTTGGAATAAACACCAGGGAAAAGATGTGTTCAAACCAGACCTGAGCCAAGACTCGAACCCATGACTTTAGTTAGTGTGAGATCTTAAGTTATGTACTCTAACCACTGGGCAGGGCTGTCCCCTTCTTTGTGTAACACTTTCAATTGAGAAATAGTTTTATAAATAAGTCATAGACTTTTTTATATATATATGTATATTGTTTTAGTTGTATGGTGCTTTCCTTTGATGTATGTCATTCATTTGGAAGGAACTGTAAGCTGACTGTTTATCAGCTTCTGAGTAAAAGGGAAATGTTGGTGATTGTTTTCTCTTTTGGAGATGTAACATATGATTTTAAATTTCATGGTGGTCTGAAGGTAATTAATGCGTTTGTCAACACAGTAAGTGGTGATGTAGGATGGTGATGTATGACGGTGATGTAGGATAATGATGTAGGATGGTGATGTAGGATGGTGATAAAAGAAAATGATTTAGGATAATGATGTAAGATAATGATGAAAGATAATGATGTAGGACGGTGATGTAAGATAATGATGTAGGACGGTGATGTAAGATAATGATGTAGGATGGTGATGTAAGATAATGATGTAGGATGGTGATGTAAGATAATGATGTAGGATGGTGATGTAAGATAATGATGTAAGACAGGGATGTAAGATAATGATGTAAGAGATGTAGGATGGTGATGTAAGATAATGATGTAGGATGGTGATGTAAGATAATGATGTAGGATGGTGATGTAAGATAATGATGTAGGATGGTGATGTAAGATAATGATGTAGGATGGTGATGTAAGACAGCGATGTAAGACAGCGATGTAAGATAATGATGTAAAAGATGTAAGATAATGATGTAAGATAATGATGTAAGACAATGATGTAAGATAACCATGTAAGATAATGATCTAAGATAACAATGTACGATAATGATACCTGTGTTCAGGGGGCCCCACCTTCTGCTCTGTGGCCTCTCTCTGCCTGATGGGGGCTTTGGACACCACCCTGTCGGCCCAGCAGCAGCACAAACTGAAGCGCTGGTGTATCTTCCGCCAGGAGTCAGGCTTCCAGGGCCGCCCCAACAAACCTGTCGACACCTGCTACTCCTTCTGGATCGGAGCCACGCTACAGGTCAGTGGCCTGGCTGACCACGTTGTAAATAATAATAATGAATAATAATTTTTAAAAAAGAAAAAAAAAGAAAAAGAAAATGGTTAGGCGCTGCACTTGTGGTGACGCGCTGTCCCAGGGGAGAGCAGCCCGAATTTCACGCAGAGAAATCTGCTGTGACCTAAAGTGGTATAAAAAATAAAATGAAATAAAGATAATAATGATACATTGAATTTATGTAGCACTATATCTTGCACAAACAAATCAAAGCGCTTGTTGTTGTCTGTGCTGCTGGATCTTTTGGTCCTGAAGACTCATGAGGTTGACTTTTGTGTTGTTCACTTTATTTCTCATTGAGTTTACCACAGCGCACAAATCCAACATCACTCGGTCAAGAGTGCTATATTTAGCGCGCCCTTTCCTTGTACCTAGTTCAAGTGTGGTCAGCTCCTGCTATAATTAGCACAAGCTGGCCCCAGCTGGGATGGGCTGGGATGGGATAATTAGCAGCTGAGAGGAGGTGAAAGTTGGGGAAACTGACAGCTGTGTCACGTTTGTTTTATTCTCAGATGACAGGCCCATTTATAGCAAAGATAATGTATAATAAATCCAAATCCAATAACCCCAGAAAATATTGAACTTATTGATATATATGAGTATGGGAATAAAACGTGTGTATATGTAAACTTTGCTCTATTCCGAGCACTTCCAAAGGCCTGTGATCTTGAGTCATGTTTGGTTGCCCGTTTTTTATGTAATGAATGTTGATATCTGATGAGATTTGCAAAGGATGGTCAGTTTGCTTGCCCCAGATACACATGACCAGCTGCAGTGAAGTCTCCTGCTTTGTCAAGCTAGTTTAAGGAATGTACTGTCTAAAATAAGAAGTGTTGACTTTTCCATTGTGCTTTTGTTTGCTGAAACGGGCACTTAGGACAAAAAAATTATTTATAGCAGATAGATGAAACGTACGTGATAGCTCAATTGTCAGAGCACTTGCTTTCCTCCAGTCAATGTTAAGCAGCATCGAGCATGGCTACCAAGTGGATGGGTGACCATTTGAGCACCTTGGCTTCAGTATAGTCCTCCCAGTTCACCCAGCTGTAAATGGGTACCTGCCCTCTTGAAGGTCAGGGAAGGTAAAGCAGCGATGGAGAGGAGATGGGTGCCGCCCTCAATATGCTGGCCCCTAGAGAAGCTGAGGTCTCTGATGCCTCTTTCCCCAATGACAGCATAGGTTATGGGACACCTTTACCTTTTTTTTTTTTTTTTTAGATGACACATTGGTGACTGGTCAGCGTTGTCTCAGTACTGACCTCACTGTGCCTTGGTAGTGACCTTTTCTTGTCTTTGTTTTTCATTCCTTGCCTAGAGCTCCAAGGTTCACCAATGGTGAGAATTTTGTGTATGTGACCATTGATAGTATTGACTTAAATGTGCATAAGTGTTGACCTTGGTGTTGACCTTGGCGTGTTTCACCTTAAGCTGAGGAAGGTGTTTTTATTGGTGAAGTCAGTCATGTTTTCACCTCAAGTTCTGGATGATTTTTGTCATGACATTATGGATGTGTTTTGACCTGAAGTTGTGATGTGAATGTGTTGTCTCCTGAAGTTGTGGTGTGGATGTGTTGTCACCTGAAATTGTGATATTGCTGAAGCTGTGATATTGCTATGTTGTGTTTTCAGTTGCTGGGGGTTCTAGACCTGACCAATTTCCTCAGCAGTCGTTCCTTTGTCCTCAGCACGCAGTCAGTCATCACAGGGGGACTGGCCAAGTGGCCCGACACCTCGCCTGGTGCGTCTTCTGTCTGTCTGTCTGTCCGTGTGTGTGTGTGTGTGTGTGTGTGTGTGTGTGTGTGTGTGTGTGTGTGTGTGTGTGTGTATGTGTGTTTGTGTGTATGTCTGTGTGTCTGTCTTTCTGTCTGTCTGTGTCTGTCTCTGTCTGTCTGTTTGTCCGTCTGCCTGTCTGTCTGTGTCTGTTTGTCTGTCTGTCTGTCTGTTCGCCTGCTTGTCTGTGTGTGTCTCCGCCGCAGGCTGCTTGCTGGCTGTGGTGTGCTGTTGGTCCAGAGATGATAATTGTTCCTGTTAAAGATCCTCAGAAGGCTTTATGTTTTGGTCTGTTGGATTCACTGCTTGTGCTTGGCTGTTTTGATGATGAATCTTGTGTGAAGTGTGGCATCAGGGAACTGTCTAAATGTGTGTTCAGACCTCTTGCAGATGTAATGCACATTCAAAAACCCTTCACGATGATGATCATTTGTTACATATTCACAGACGATATTACAATGTGTCTGTCTGATCCTTTTCCTTATTCTGAATACTGCATGCTGTTTCAGATTTTCCCCCACTCAAAACACTAGCACAATATTAATTTTTAAATTTTTTATTCATTACATGTTTAGGTTAGATTATACTATGATGTTGTGTATTTGCTGCACATGCAAAGAACACGTAATGAATAAAGGAATAAATAAAAAAGATGAATAGATAGATAGATAGATAAATAAATAAATAAATAAACACCATAAAGTTTTACACTGAACGCACAGATGGACTGTACAATGATGTTTAGTTGCATTGTCCATTCAAACCAGCATTGTGACCTTTCAGATATGTTGCAGATTTGCTGCGCATGCAAAGAACACTAAAGGGATAAATAAATAAAAGTAAACACCGTAACGTTGTACACACACCTCACAACAGACTGTCCTTTAATGTGATGTTCCACTTGCATTGTCCATTCAGGGCAACACCCTGCTGACCTTTCAGATACATTGCAGATATGCTACACATTCATAGGTCACCGTAACATTGTACACTCACCACACAGTCAGACTGTCCTGTTACTTCACTTGCATTATCCATTAACTCCAGCAACACTGTTCTCCCCTTTCAGACCCGCTGCACACGTACCTGGGGCTGTGTGGTCTGGCCCTGATGGGGGAGCCAGGTCTGGCCACGGTGCACCCCGCCCTCAACATCAGCCAGCGCGCCTCCGACCACCTGGCCAACGTGCAGAAGCTGTGGAACTCCCCCACCCACCGCTCCTAGCCTCACCTGCCCTCCACCTGCCACCCCCCCACCTGTCTTCCTCCCTCCCTCTCTTTCTCCCCTACCCCCTCCCTGTGTCCACGAATAGTCATTCTTCAAAACCAGCAGTGCTTTGTGCTGACGCTTGAGCCTCCCTGGCTGCTTGTCTGTTGGTGCAGATCCAAAGTCGTCGTCATCTGTACGATTTGTAGAAAGTTGATGAGGGGAGGGGGTTGTTTGGGAGGGGATGGGGGGGGGGGGGGGGGGGGAGGGGGGAGGGAGGGAAGGGGAGGGGGATTTTGAATTGTGCAACAGTAGGGATTCCATACTTCTCCCCCCCAGTCAGCGTGTGTGGCACAGACATTGGTTTATGATTATCATTTTTGGAGAAGAAATTAAAAAAAAAAAAAAAAAAGTTTCCACAGCTGAGGTGAGAGTTCTGAGCCATGGTGACTGGAACTGTGTTTGATACAATGAGGCTTTTTTTAAAAATGCGCATGATATTATGTGACAGTTTCGTGTAGCTTTGCTGTATCCAGGAGCGTTTGTGCTGTTTTACCTGCAGTTTTATCAAACCTGATATCATGGAAATAGTGCTCATATTTTCTCAGCAAAAAAAAATCTCCTGAACTATGTTAAAAAAAGAAAATACTGAAGCTTGTTTCAAGAAAGCGTAAGAACAATTCATTATAAGCTTTACTTTTTTCTTTTTTTTAATGTGATAACGTACATATAGCAATAACATCCATCAATCTCTCACAAGGCAAGAAATTGTAAAATTTTACAAATAAAAAAAATCAGATGATAAAAAATAAAGAGGGGGAGGGGACAGAAAATTAAAATCAATGAAATCAACTGAAGGTATGACTTTAAAATATTTTTCCCTTTTTTTTTTTTCTTTTTTTAAAAAAAAGATTTCACAAGACGGGTTGAAATGTCAGTGTATGCAATGTTTAGGAATGAATGAGAAAAAAGGATTCACTGGAAAAAAGTGAGGTGTCCAAATCTGCCCCCCCCCCCCCCCTCTCCTCTTCCTCCCCCCCCTCTCTCTTCCTCTCCCCCCCCCCCCCCCCTCCTCTCTCCCCCCCCCCCCCCCCCCCCTCTCTCTGCACCCCCTTCCATTCTGCATCTTAAGTCCCATTTTCCAAAGTTAGTCTTTTGGAACAAAGCGCTGTTTTCTCGCAAACGAAAATCTTCCTTCACAAAGTCAGGGGCATTGGGTAGGTCTGTTGATGCAATTGCACACTGTGTGTCTGACACTGGTACTTACAGAAAGAAGACTTGCAGGATTTTTTGTTTGTTTTTAACTAAGATGATTTGTCTGTGAAGCGAATGGTGAAAATTACAAGTATTGCTGACTTCTCCAAGGGATAAATACAGGAAACAGTTTGGGTTTTTTTTCTGTTTTTTTTTCTTCTCTTTTTTAACAGGAAACAATGATGGGTATCAATCGGTTCAGGTCTGCATCATAAACGATGTTATTTTTTCTGCCATTTTTGAAATCACATTTTATTTTTCTACTTGTTTGACATCAGGGATATAGGGCGTGAACTTGCGAAGCATTCTGATCTTGCATCTTGTGGTGTGCGCATTTCAATGATGTTGAAATCACCGATACAATACTCCTGCAGATGTTGACGCTGGTTGTTGAAGGGATTCGTTCTCATTGTTTTCAGATAAAAACCTGTGGTTTGTTGGATTCATGCTGGCTCAGATAGAGAACAGCTGTGCTTGTTGGATTCATGCTGGCTCAGATAGAGAAAAAGCTGTGGCTTGTTGGATCTGCTGCCAGTACATATGGTCCTGAAGGAGAGAGATGTCTTGCTGACAGACTTTTCTGGCTGTTCAGGATTGACGGTCAGAGGAGGGGGGGTTACTGACAGCTGTGGTCCACAGACTACTTTAATTAAAAAAATTTTTTTTTTTTGCTTTTTATTTTTTTTATTCAAGGATAATGGAATAAGCACTCATGTGCTTTTTTTTTTTTTACATCCAGTCCCCATGTGTTTGCAGTTTTTTTCAATTTTGTCATCCGTTCCCACTAACACACAATGGCCTACTCTTCCAAAAAGCGGAATGGGTTTTAACATGTGTGCAAGGTGTTTCTGCGAGCGTTTGGACATGGGGCCTCTGTTTACAGTCTCATCCGAAGGACTTTTGGGGGCAGTGGAGTCAGCGCTGATATTAACTCCAGAGGAAAAATCCTCTTGAACAAGATTCGAACCCTTACATCTAGCTGTTGTGTAGCATTGTACAGCATTCCAGTACCAGAGACAGCATGATAAATACTAATCGACACTTTCCAGGTGACTGTTACGCTGTTGTTGCTACAGAAAGAGAGATGTGGAAAAGGAGGCAAGGTAGAGAATGTTTGATAGGCTAGTGAAATATTGTACTGACTGAACAAGATTTTTAGGCAGGGTTTTTTTTGGGGGGGTTGGTGGGGGGAGGGGGGGCGCTGAAGTGTCAAATGGTAGCAGAACTCATGTGTATCTGTTGCTGCAGCTTGCACATTATGTTAACTAGTCTGTGCTGCTTTGACTTTTTGTGCCTAAAATGTGAAGTGTTTGTTGTTTTTTTTTAAAGTTGATTTTTTTTTAAAGGAGGGGAAGGAGAACTTACAGTTTAGGAAATGGCGTTTTCACAATCAGCCTGATTAGCATCATGTTCATTGTGTAAAGACTTGATTATTTCTGTAAAATTTGGAGGGGAAAACAGTGATGTTTCTATGTTTGAGTTGCATGACTTAAGTTATGGTCAGAATGCTATGGGGGGAAAAAAAAAAAAGGAGGACTGCTGTTGTGAAATTCTGGGAAGATTTCTTCAGTCAGTAATGTTACACAGAGGATTTGCAGAGTTTTCTGATTTGACCGCTAACATAATATTGAGGGTTTGAATATTTCCCTGTTTAGAATCCCAAAGTGGATCAATGAATAATAAACTGTGTTGGCTAGATGTGCAATGGCGTCTCTTTGTTAGAACTACATGTGTGTTGTTATCATTTTGTAAACTCGGCATCGGCTTCTGTGACCGGCATTTAGTCCCCCCCCATCCCCCCTTGTATGCACTCTCCTCCTTCATAGACAGTGAATTGTGTGGTGAAAGTGGAGAGAGGGAAAATACCTTCATTACCATCTGTGATGCTCTTTGTTGCAAGTAGAAGCTTACAAAATGTGCATGGATGCATTTCGATTCCTAAGAAGAGAGAGAGAGAGGGAGAGAGAGGGACAGCAAGAGAGAGAGAGAGGAGAGGAGGGGGGGGGGAGCAAGAGAGAGAGAGAGAGAGAAGGGACAGCAAGAGAGGAGAGAGAGAGAAAGGGACAGCAAGAGAGAGAGAGAGAGAGAGAGAGAGAGAGAGAGAGAGAGAGAGAAAGGACAGCAAGAGAGAGAGAGAGAGAGAGAGAGAGAGAGAGAGAGAGAGAGAGAAGGAGAGAGAGAGAGAGAGAAGAGAGAGAGAGAGAAGGACAGCAAAGAGAGAGAGAGAGAGAGAGAAAGGACAGCAAGAGAGAGAGAGAGGAGAAGAGGCAGCAGGAGAGAGAGAGAGAGAAAGGGACAGCAAGAGAGAGAGAGAGAGAGAGTGTATGCAGACAAACTAAAGCTGACCTCTGATTTGTGACAAGGCTGACACCAGATGATGTCCAAATACATCAGTAGTAACGATTGTCTTACATTGCTCATGAAATAAATGATGTGCCTCTTTTTTCCTATTTTTGTGCATATACATATATAGTATACTTGTAGTGCCAACAAAACATATTTTTCATCCTTCGCTTCTTCTGTGTTCAGGTAATGTCGGTTCAAAATCGCAGTGCTTATATTGTGTGGTGTGCCGTGGTTATGTTAAAAGTTTTAGATCATCATATAAACACGGTCAGGTATGTGTGTAAACAGATTGAAGGAGTGTAAAGAGGTGACAGGGAGGGAAGAGTCTGAACAGGAGTGTTATGTGTACATGTCGTTTATCTGTGACGTTGTTCACAATATTGCAGGCTGGTCCTTTCTGAACCAAAAAAACAACAAAAAAATGCCCATAAATCTCTTTGTTTTGTTATGGCTTATGTTACTTCTCTCCAGTATTTCGTTTCTTATTTGTACACATACTTGTCCTTATTCTTAGTATTGTCTTAACACGTTTCTTGCTGTTTTATGTCAGCTTTTTAATTTTTGTTTTTTTCATTATTATTATTCAGTTATAATCTGTACTGGAAGGATGATTCTCATTTGAATATGTGCAGCGCTTCTTTCCTATAACAAATATGTTTTGGGTTTTTTTTTGTGTTTGTTTCGATGAAGATTGCCTAAATGCAAGATGTGTTCAAGTATCTGTTGTTCCAGAGCCATTAAATCACTCTTTTCTCAAGATTTGTAGGTCATTTATTTTGTTTCATTTATTAAATGATTCTTTTATTTTCAGTTGGTGTTGATTCGTTGTGACTGTCAAGATTGTGTACGGGTGCAAATGTGTGTGTGTGTCTGTGTGTGTGTGGTAGTGGAAGTGGTGGCCTGCAATTTTTCATTAGAAATTTTCTTTTTTGGTTGAAGTTTGTTTTTTTTAAAGCTTCTGGCTGGTGCATTAAATAAAAGATTGCAGTGATTCATTTTGAGAGCTCTTTAAAACAGATCCACGAAATGCTGAAAAATAAAGATGCTGTAGAATGTAAGTGGTGGTGCAGTGTTCACTGTTGTATAAATGTCCATAGATAGAATAATGCATGCTCAATCAGTCATGTCCATTACAATAGGAGTAGGAAAACAAAGATTCCCTATTCAGTACTCCCGAGGCTACATATGTGATTCTATCACATTGTAGTTGATGACAGGAAAAACTGAAAATCTGATCTCCCCCCCCCCCCCCCAAAAGAAAAAGTCCATAGATAGATGCTCATGCAAGTGTTCATGCCCATTTACCTCTTCAGTTCTTGGACTGTAGATCAGACAGTCATGCATGCACATACTGATGCATCTACTTGCGCATGTGACAGACAACTGTAGTTGTTGTCTGAGTGGATGAAGAAAAAGAAGGGTAAGAAACCTCAGATAGAACAGAAAAAAGTGTGTTGGCAGTTCCATCAGATTGAGATGTTTGTGTTGAAGTCAGTGACAGTTTATTTCGCCCTAACCATTCTAGCTTCTTTCCAGTATATTCTATACTTGGTCAAAATAAACATCTACAGACTTGTGTATGCAGTGTTTCACCAATTACAGATGCATGTGTGCAATGCATAGTAAAGTAAGGTAAAGGTGTTCCCATGATGTATATTGTCGATGGGGAACAAGATGTCAGAGACCTCAGCTTCTCTAGGGGCCAGCATATTGAGGGTGGCGCCCATCTCCTCTCCCTCGCTGCTTTACCTTCCCTGACCGTAAAAAGGGCAGGTACCCATTTACATCTCGGTGGACTGGGGGTGCAATGCATAGTCCAAGCAAGAACACACATTCACAGCCAAATACACTCTCACTGTTGCACACACACTCACAACACACAGACCCAAACTCATGTAGCGTCGTTCCAAACATTTACTCTGTTGCAAAAACTGATTTGACGTATGGCAGTACAGTGGCGACAAACACAGCACTGGTATCTATAGACAGGATGGGGATGGTGGCGGTGATGGTTGGGGGAGAGGGGGGGGGGGGGGGTGAAGGGGCAAGATAAAGGGGGTGGGGGTGGAGCAGTTAGAAGCTGAGAAAGGCCAAAGTTGGATGACTTGGAGACGTGATGACAAACAACATGTTAGGTTTGTAGCGACCCGACACTGTCACAGGTCAGTACACACACCTCACGCTTTAGTGCAACAGTCGACGCATTGTATACACGCCATGTTGAAGACCACAAAGGAATTATATCACACTAACTGAACAAGGTCACGTCCTACAATGCCACGTCACTGCAGTTAGTAGACATATATTTATATATATATAATGTATCCAAGTGTGGCCACTAACTTGGCCAATGTCCAAAGGCTAAAGTCAGACAACAGTGAGCAATGTCACAATCTCACTTTAAAATATGAATTAAAAAACAAAACAAAGGTGCCTTTTTCCTCGCTGGCTACACAGTGTGGACAAGCAAACAATTATTTGCAGCTTAGTGTTTTAGTCAAGTCAAAGCTCAATAATCATCATGATTTCCTGTTGTGGGTTTGTCAAGTTATATATTATCAAACCAATCACACATAACTATGTACATGGAAAACCTATACCCATCCCTTTCTAGTTTTGTCTTGTCCTGGTGGTGAAATTTATCCTGAAACATCAGAGAGAGTTCTGAGTTAAAATGGCTGCAACAAATTTTCAGACAAAAACTCAACACAGCAGGATGTTTTTTTTTACGACTGGTGTGGCAGCTACTAAGAGATCTTGGTAAAAAGCCTCTAGCTAAATATGACAAATCGCTGTTATGTAAAAGCAAAATCTTTCTCTGGATGCCTTTTTTTTTTTGTATCTATCTGCCAGTGCATGGAGTGTAGTGGACTTTTCTCACACTGTCTGCATTTTTTCAATAGTAACAGTAACAGTGGTACAGTGACCAGAGGAAATAAAACCAGAGTAAACTGCATCCTCAAAAAACAAAAGTAAAAAAAGTATCTCCTATACTGATACTGCAGAGAAAAATATGTCTGTGTTGATGCTACAAAGAGAATTTTACCAAATATATCTCTTTACAGATGCTACGTAGAAAAAAAAACCCAAGACTAAAGTGTGTAATGATGTTACAAAGAAACAGAAATGTAAAGTCTTTACTTAGATGCTGTCCTGATGACCAAGTAGAGAGAAGCACATACACAACCAAAAAAAAAAAAGCACATACATAACGCAGATGTGGCGAATATTTTCATACAGCTTGTGCTGGGTCCAAGGAAAAGAAATAAACGAATATAACCAAAAAAAAATCCTGCTATCAGTGTGGGATTGAAAAACTTGCTCTGCTATCTCATGATCTGTCCTTGTCAAACTCTCCATCCTTTTCCTTTTTCTTTTTGGTTCCAGGTTTCTTGACTAATGTCTGCTACATTTCTATCAAAAAATGAATACAAAAAAACTATTTAAAAAATGGCAATAACTTCTTACAGGCAAAAACATACTGCTTCATCATCCACAGCTACAAAAGAAGACTAAAAAGAAGGTAAAAAAAAAGTGGAATCAATATACACGAGAAAGACAACGAACAGGAGCAGACTCCACTACAGAATGTATCGCCATGATCTCTGGGCTAGTGGCCCAGGCAAGACAGCACTGGTCGTGTGGAATATGCAGACAGTGGGGAAACAGATTAGAAAGAAAACGAAAACCAGTGTCAAACAGTGTTTAAAAAAAAAGACAAGGCAAGAGACTGAGAAAGCAGAAAATGTGTTAAAAAAACAAAACCCAGAAAGAAAGAATCACGACAACACACAAAAACATAAACAAAAAGAGAGACGGAAAAACGAAAGGAAAACTCCATCACACTATTTCTACTGGAGATATCAGTACTGAAAGAGACCCCATCCTCTCCCCCCCCCCCCTGGTCAGGTCAGTCAGTCTGTCTGACTGGTGTGCAGTGGTGATAACTACTGACTGTCCAGAATGACACAGTCAGAACATGTCGTCTGAGAAATACTCTCTACAGGACAGGTAAAAACTTCGTACAAGAAACAAAAACCAGAATACATTTGCAAGGAGCAGTAACCATTCAGGGAGGGGGGGGGGGCACGGCACTGCTTGATTCTCACTTAGAGAAACTACAATAACAGCAAGCATGGTCTGACTTTGTCACTTTAAAAATCTTGAATCTGGAAAACCCTAGGTTTGTACAGTTCTTTCTGCTGTAGGAAAGAGCAGCCAAGACACTCTCCATCCACAGTGGATCTTGACAATAATAACGAGGGACAATGACGACATGACGACGACACATACACCCACATACCCACACAAAGACAGGATCACATCATGAGTGAGACAATGTAAGGCCATAAGTTTACCATCAACTCACCAGCTCCAGTCACCAAGAGCTGGATCTGTCCATCTGTCTGTCTGTCTGTCTGTCTGTGTCTGTCAGTCTTGTCTGTCTGTCTGTCCAAGGCAAAGTGACACAGAGGGTGGACAGACAGGGTAACAGCAGGAGGGGGGGGGGGACAGAGGGAGAATGAAGGTGAAGGGGGACCAGGGTTGGGAGCAGTAAGAAAAAAAAAGATGTCAACACTGAACAGAAAAGTGGAACTAATCTTAGGGAAAAAATTCTAACATTTGAATTTTCCCCCTAATATTTTCTCATCTGTACAACCAAGCAAATTCTCTGTGTCCTCTCTCTCTTCTTTCCTAGCATGGGAATTTTCCTTCAAAATCCTGTCCTCTTCCCATCCTACTCTCTCTCTCTTCAAAAAACCATATGGCAGCTCCCTGTCATTTCGAAGAACGTGTCCTCAAGGCATGGCATAATTACAACGCGTCCACAACATCAACGATAAACTGTAATACATACATACAAACAAACAACATCCGGTGATCTTCAAAACAGGTGGCACAGTGTGGGCTGTGTGATCAGATTGTGATCGAATCAATGTTAGTTGGGTAAAAGATATCCATGTTATTGGGTAAAGGTATCCATGTTATGTTGGGTAAAAGATATCCATGTTATGTTGGGTAAAAGATATCCATGTTAGTTGGGTAAAAGATATCAATGTTATTTGGTAAAAGATATCAATGTTATGTTGGGTAAAAGATATCCATGTTATGTTGGGTAAAAGATATCAAGAACGTGGTCATATCTCTACATGTCATTAAGTGAACATGGTGATCTTTCTCTAAACAGAAATATTTTCTTTTTTGAACAGTAAGCTGCCCAATGTACAACCATTGTGAGTTCCCAAGAACTAACGTTTTGTAATTCTACTTGTTCCAGAAAGTTTTCAGCTTTCAAAAACAAACCCAGAAATTCAGCTGGACTAAAAAAAAAATCACCAAACATCTGTGATAGATGGCATCTAGATCACTGAAAGAGTTGGCTGTTTTCAAATCTACACAACAGCATACAACAAGCATTGATATCATTCCTAGCTGTAGCAAATTGTCGACAGATCTACCTCCATCTGCATTCTACTCTAATCTGCTCTTACAAGTCCTATTTCTCTGCCAGAAGTCGACATCAATATACACGTTTAAAATATCAGGACAGTTTATTGACAAATCAAGCTAATATTGTCAGCTTTCTGCCTCTAAAATGTCTGAACTACTTTTTAGATGTGTGTCATCTTATGGGCGTAAATCTTTAGGGGGGGGGGGGAGGAGGAGGAACATCAAAAAGTATGTCTCAATTGATTTGGCACTGAAAACCATGGTATACTGGGCACAGTGATGGAAGGACAGCACACATGAGCAGGCGAAAGGTGATGAGCCACTCTCTACACACAGCTACTATCTCTAGGCAACCTCTCTACAGCCTTGCACTACCACGATGTACACAACAGCACTGTGTTCATGTGCTTGGTCTGACAATCGCAACAGGCAAACCATCGCAGACAAAAAAAAAAAAAAAATGAACAAAGGAACCGGTTCCAAATTTTCACAGAAAATCATGACACAATAAATATCCATGGAAAATGAATAACATGAAAAATGAGTGAACAAAAGCTGACAATTTTCTTTCATAGTATCAAGCATTACATTCAAAAATGGGTATTATCAGAAAAATGAACACAACAATGCTAACAAACGAAAAAAAAAAGAAAAAAAAATAAGAAAGAAAGCCCAGAACACCAAATACTCCACAAAACCAGAAAAAAACCACAACAACCCATCACTATGTATGTATGTTGTAAAGTGAGCGTCGAACAGAACCAAAATGGCCGCTAAAAATGGCTGAACGCTACAGGAGTGAAAGACGACAGCTCATGGTGACGTGTGGCTACACTACTCAACATTGCACCATCTGTGACAATCCATGCCATAGTAATGTCATCAACAACCACAAACAACAATCAGTGTTACTACTTTAGCTGTACATAACAAACGTACCTTCTTTACGCCAAACAACACTCCCAACAAACAGTCAAAGTTAGGTATCCAATTTCTAGGCAATATATTTACAAGTCCAGCGCATTCCTCAGAATGACAAGATTAAAAAAAAAAAAGAAGATGCATGCCATAATGCAGTTTTCCTGTTGATTATACACACTTTCAACACACAGCTCTGTTGCTTGTTTCTGCATTTCAAGTTGCATTTGAAAACCTTTTCTTCTTTTTTTTTCAATTAGAATAGGAGATATAAACCTCTTCATTCTTTGCATTTCAAACTGATCGATTGAATCTTGACACTGAGGACTCTCACCTCTGTGTGGAAAATTTACATGGAGACCTGCACAGTGTTGAGATTCTGAGCTTTCATCAAAACCACTTCCCACCTACAAAATGAAATCTCAGCGTCAAGAACCATTCGAATTAAAACAACTTGGTCTGTTGCATCTAGCAACTCAGTCTCTTGCATTTATTGACTACTCTTGTGTGTGTGTGTGTGTGTGTGTGTGTGTGTGTGTGTGTGTGTGTGTGTGTGTGTGTGTGTGTGTGTGTGTGTGTGTGGTGAGTAAGAAGAGAGAGAGAGAGAGAGAGAGAGAAGAGAGGGAGAGAGAGAGAGAGAGAGAGAGAGAGAAAGAGAGAGTGAGTGTGTGTGTGGATGTGTTGTGTACATTGTGTGTGTTCGTGTGTGTGTGTGTTTAAGTGAAATACAAGGAGCTAAAGAATAAATATAAAAAAACAAACAAACTGTATACTAATTTTTTAAAACCATCTGGGCCACACCATCTCGATTCACACACTACACCAACAAACTACAATGAATTATTCTCACACTGAACATTAGCAATCCATCCAACACTTCATTAATTAAATTAAAAAAAAATTCTTACACAACAAAACTAATTGCTACCCATTAATTAATCCTGATTTCAGTTTGAATGATACATAACAGCTTCATACCAGTAAGGAATCCCAACTAAGAGCAAAACAGACTGATGGATTCACTCACACCACACACACCTCACTCCACACACAGAGAAAGTAATCCAACTAAAAGAACAAAACAGACCGATAGATTCACTCACACCTAAACCACAAAGTTGACACAGAAAGTTGACGGCAGTCAGTTAGTTTCATAACATGAACTGCTAGGCAAGCACAGAACGGGCTGCAGTGGTCACTGAGGCATTGTTGTCCCAATGCTTCACCAATCTCCTGCTGTCTTCAGGGGTGTAAAAATAGATTTCAAACATTCAGGCTGTACAAGTTTCCAAAAATGACAAATCTGTGATATGTGCGTTTTTTGTTTTTTTTTGTAAAGGGCGGGGAAGAGGGGAGAGGGAGGGGGGGGGGGGGGGTGGGGGGAGGAGAACAGAAATGGTTCTACCTACCTACTGCAATAATACAGGGCATAAGAAACAGGTATCAACTTTAAATGAAAAAAAAAATTGTAGTAGATGATTTTTTTTTTTTTTGCTTTGAAGGGAACGACTATGGAAACTACAGTATGATAGCAGACGTGTGATCTGACAGTGAACACAACACGAGACTTTGCGCTGGCTGTGAACAAGGTGTGTTCACTGTGGGAACTGCAGAGAACAGTGAACACACACAGTTACAGGAGGACGACGAGGAAATGTGCGTGATGTGGCACACTTACTATGTACACTACGATTTTTATACAGGATGTAGTCAATGCGTAGTAGAACTGGAGTCCTGTGTCTCCGACCTCTTTCTTCAGTCATTACAGAAGGCATATGGCTTGGTTAATTTTTCTCTCCCTTTTCTCTTCAGAGTTCAAAACAGATGTAAGGGTTTGCCATTTGTGTGTCTATCTTTTTTTGGTGACTGCGGAAACGCTACTTCTAGTCCTTGACTGCCACAAATATTTATATTTTCCTACAAAAACACTTCACTTTGAATTATTTCTACCCCCACTCCTTCCCTCCTTTCCAAATGTGATGTGTGTGATACGTATTTGTCATATATTGAGAAACAATCTGCTACATCAAGGTAAAATAACTAAGACATAATCTCCCCAAAATGTCTTTAAAAAAAAAAAAAGTACTGTGTGTGCTGAACTATCGGTAACTAAAATATTTAACGGAACATACCGGTTTATTTATTTAATTAATTTTTTTATTTTATTCTTTTATCAAGGATTATGGATTAGCACTCATGTGCTCCGGTGCTTTGGATAATCTCTTATTGAAGAATTAAATCACAGAAATGTTCTGTAAAAAAAGCTACTGAATTATTATCTCCTAGATGCTCTTGTGTCTCATGGCTTATTTATGCAATGACTCAGACACTAGTTTCTATTCACAGTGTGCATTCATCTTGCAACAGCATGTAACATGTTTCAAAAAATTTTTTTTAAAAAAAGCATGTATATGTTTTACTGAAAACTGCCAATGCTTCCATTTTAGCAACTACTGTAGTAAACCTGCTCTATAAGCAACAATCATTAACTTGAAAGATTTTGAGACAAATCACACAAGCACACACACACACACACACACACACACACACACACACACACACACACACACACACACTTTCTGAAACGCTGTATGTCTGCAGTAGGCACATGATTTGCTTTGAATCAAGCAGAACTTTCAATTCTAGAGAGAGAGCGCACTATTCTCTTGTGGACTACTTCCACTCCTTGAAATACAACTCCAGACCACACTGAAAAACAGCTTCAGTATTACATGTAGACATGTATGTACGTATGTGTGTATGTACACTGTACAAGCATCAACATACCATTAGTCACTGTGTGGTTTTTATAAATATAGTTGTTACATATTTACCGCTTATATTTCAAACTCAATACATCTCCCAGTGGTTTAGACTGGACAGCGATGAAGATCCGTGAACTCCAAACAAACAAACAGACATACATACATACATGATGTATATATATATATGTACAGTAGGGTACAGGGGTTTAATATGATACACATCAATAATTTCCACATACAGTTGACTACAATATCTACCATATATGTAACTCCGAAAACGAAAAAGCACGAAAAAATGTTCGCCATTTCTAAGTGGATGAACCCGAACACGGAGTGCAGCTGACAGAAAAAAAGGGGGAGATAAATCCGCAAGAGTTTATCTGTACAGCAGCTGAGGCAGGAATGCAGGACATGGAACGCAGACCTGCTTCCTCAAAACGCCTGACCTGACCTGACCTGACCTGACCTGGCTTGACCTCATGTGCTCAACCGTGCAGCCAGATCTTTCGGCACAAGAGCCAGATGCATCCTGGGAGCACAAGCAAAGCAACATGGCTGCCGCTCAGACAGGAACAGCAACTCCGACCGTGGACAAAAAAAAAAATCAACAACCCCAAAACTGGTTGACAAAGACCACAGTCTTGGCAGAAGACCCCCTTCCCCCACCCCACCCCCCCAAAAAAAATTCTGCGTCCTTCGATGGCCTGAAGAGTTGACAGGCTGAAGCCAGGAGTTAGCTCTGTCATACAAATCTCCACTCCTCTCCACTCCACTCCACTCGACTCGAGTCCAGTCCAATCCAGTCCACTCTAATCCAGTCCACTCCTCTCCACTCTAATCCAGTCCACTCCTCTCCACTTTAATCATATCCACTCTACTCCTCTCCACTTGAATCTTATCCAATCCAGTCCTCTCCACTCTGATCCAGTCCACTCCTCTCCAATCCACTCCTCTTCACTCTAATCCACTCCACCTCTCAATCCAGTCCATTCCTCTTCACTCTAATCCACTCCTCTCCAAATCCAGGTCTCCTCCTTCTCTTTGCCCTGTCCAACCCTGCAGTGTGTCAAGGGCTGACAGCACCAAAAGCGTCCACCATACTGCTGTATCTCTGTCTGCCTGTCCAACCGTGCAGCTACTGCCCACTTCCTTGACAACACAACCCCCACCCCAACCCAACCCAAACACCCCCTCTTTAGGACGTCATGTCACGTTGCAGCCGCCGCCAAGGGCACCAGGGGGAGGGTCAAGGTCGGTCCACACAGTTCAAGGTCGTCGCTGTCTACCACCGACACACGCACGACCTTGACCCTAGGTGGTCCAGCCCTCGATGCGCGACCTCTTGACCATGGGGCTGTCGTAGTCCAGCGTCTGCACGCCGACAGGAGAGGCGGAGTCCGTGTGGGAGGGGTGGACGGGGGAGAGATGCCCCCCTCCCCCACCCCCTACCCCCTCCCCCATGGGGTGCAGTTGCTGCTGCTGTTGTTGGTGTTGTTGGTGTTGGTGTTGAGGGGGAGGGTGGTGGTGTTGCTGCTGCTGCTGGTGGTGGGGGGTGGGGAGGGGGCCGGAGGGGGTGGGGACGCGGGGGGGGGTGATGGGCTCGCTCTTGATCTGCATGCCGCTGAGCGTGTTGACCGTCATGGGAGACACGTGGCCCCCCACCATGCCTTGGTGCTGGTGCACTGGGCTGTAAGGCAGAGACACAGAGAGAGATATAGGGTTTTGTGTGAGGTTAGAGCTTTTTTGTTGTTGTTGTCTCTATCTGTGTCTGTCTGTCTGTCTGTCACTGTCTGTCTCTATTATATATATCTAATATACACTCTCTCTCTCCCTGTCTGTTTGTCTGTATCTCTCTATATTAGAGAGAGAGAGAGATGAGAGAGAGAGAGAGAGAGAGAGAGAGAGAGAGAGAGAGAGAGAGAGAGAGAGAGATGAGAGAGAAGAAGAGACAGAGAGAAGGGGGGGAGAGAGAGTGTCTCTCTCTCTCTCCCCCCCCCTCTCTCTCTCTATTGTTGTTGTTGTTGTTGCTGTTGTTGTCATGAGGATAAACAGTACTGACAGTTCATGCAGAAATATTGGAGGGGGGTATAAGGCACACAGCTTTGAAGCCTAACAGCAGAATCATGTTATAATCATTACAGAAAATATGCCCTTTACAACTGACTCAGACAACTGAAATGGCTGTGTAACATGGAGCGATCAAAGACTGTTCTTCCCACACCTGTAAGAGTGTGTGAATTCAACTGACAGTAGTTGTGGATTCTGTCATTTTCCATAGTTCCACTCTGTCACTGTCTGTCACCTGCCTTCCACTGATTATCACTACAGATTGAAATGGTGTCAAATACCTCCTCCCTCCCTCTCTCTCTCTGTTTGACTGTCTATCTATCTGTCCGTCTGTCTGTCTGTCTGTCTGTCTGTCTGTCTGTCTGTCTGTCTCTCTTTCCACTCAAAAAAAAGAAGAAGCAAATTATGGCTTACTCTATGTACTATCTGGAAATGAAATTTTTGATTTGATTTGATTTGATTCCACTCCTCTTTGTGCTTTTGTGGTGCATGTCTGAGTATGGATGCCTGTCTCTGTGTGTAGTACGCTTCAGTGTGGGTGCACATCTGAGTGTGTCAGTACACATCAGTGTCCTAGGCCTACAGCCAGCACGTTATGGGTGTTGTAGTTCTCTGTGCCTTTCCTCGTGGCTACATCATGACCTGAGAAATATCCTGGTGATCCCTTGAAAATAAAAAGTGAATGGTAGGAACCCACAATCCCAAAACTACTATCACTTTGCGTGTGCATGCACACATACACACATTTGTAAAAAAAATAACTTATGCTCATGTGTATACACACATCTATATTCACCAATACCCCCCACCCCCCACCCCCGACACACACACATAGAGACAAGAGTGATGCTGCAGGTAGCTGTATGTACCTGTGGTGGCCCATGAGCGGGGATCCGTGTGACATGGGGGATCCCATGGGGGATCCAGCGGCCATGTTCTGCCCTGCCCAGCTGTTGTAGGTCATGCCCCCGCCCATGTCTGCCGCGTTCATGTTGAAGGAATCTGCACACACAGTGTTTTAACCTTGATTTTAGAGTCTGTATCATTCATATTATCTGCCCACACACAGTTTTGTCTGTCCTTTGATTGTCCTGCACACACACACAGAGTTAGGTGTTTGTTTAGAGTCTATAAGGAACAGGATAGCTCAGTGGTCAGAGCGCTTGCTTTCCCCCACTCAAGTTAAGCAGCGTCGAGCGTGGTTACCGGTTGGATGGGTGACTGTTTCCGTGCCTTGGCTTCAGTACAGTCCCCCCCAGTTTACCCAGTTGTCAATGGGTGCCTGCCCTCTTTAGGGTCAGGGAAGGTAAAGCAGCAAGGGAGAGGAGATGGGCGCTGCCCTCAACATGCTGGTCCCTAGAGAAGCTGAGGTCTCTGACACCTCACTCCCCTACGACCACATAGGTTATGGGACACCTTTACCTTATAGTCTGTCTCATTCATATTATTTGCACACACAGCTTAAGCTGTTTGTTTATAGTTTGTCTCATTCATGTTTACATTATTTCTATTCTATTATCTGCATGCACAGTTTTGTCTGTCTTTTGATAGTCTGTCCTGCACACACAGTATTGGCCAGTTATTCTATTTAAGCTTAGACTGACCACTTAGCTGGACACAAAGCTTATGACCTCCCTTGCATCCTTTCAACAGAATCCCCACACATAAGGCACAGAAATTCACAAGGTGTTTATTTCATCCTGTGTAGATTTGTTGTTTTTTGATGCAACATGTATATTTTCTTACCCTTTTTATCTTTATGATTTGATGGCAGCTTCCAAAGTCCACAGGAATATTAAATATTCTTGTGAATGTGACAGACACTGTAAAATCTGAAGAGTGTCCTGCTGTAAGGTACCACCAAGGGCAGTGCATCAATCACTGCCGGAACCTCTGATCAAGGCTCATACAGGAGCTAAAACTCAAGTCAAGCCAAAGACACGGTCCTTATTTTCAACATTGCCTAGAATGCTGTCATTGGAAGATATTATTTCCTATAAATCATTGTCAAAATGACAGAGAAGTTGTAAATGGCTACCTGCACTTGTTTTCCATTTCTGATAATCTTCAGCTAACCAGACACACGTATGTACATCACTCGTGGAGTTGATGGGTGGGTGGACGAACTGACTGACCTGTAGGAAAGGAAGCGTTGAGACTTGTGGCGTAGTTCATGTTGCCGGTCATGGTGGTGTTGACGCTCATCTGGGGGTTCGGTGACTGAGACTGCAACATAGCACACAGCACTTGAATACAAGTGAAAGATGCACACAACTGCTGCAATGAACATACAGCACTTGAATACAAGTGAAAGATGCACACAACTGCTGCAACGAACATACAGCACCTGAATGTGACAGATGGACACAACTGCTGCAACGAACATACAGCACCTGAATGTGACAGATGGACACAACTGGGATAGTTCCATTACAAAACAAGTGACCACACACACACACCACACACACACACACACACACACACACACACACACACACAGACACACACACACACATACACACACACACACACACACACACACACACACACACACACACACACACACACACACACAAGATGAACAGATGACATTTACAAAACTGCATACACATGGGGATTGGATGTAAAAAAAAAAGCACAAGAGTGCTTATACCATTATCCTCGATATAAAAGAACAAAATAAAATAAAATAAATAAATTAATTAAATACACACACACACACACACACACACACACACATATATATATATATATTTCTAATACTTCAGAGAGATAAACAAGGTGTTAATAAGTATCAGTATCTGCTAACAGACTCTCTCACACTCGCTACATTGCATGTGCACTGTGGAAAAACCAATAGCAAGAAAAGACAACTCATGAGTTACACCAAGTAGCAATTCTATCATGGATTCAGACTTACATCAATGGAGAAATGAGGATTAAAAGAGTCACTGTGCATGATTTGCTTTGTAAGTCGTGCACTCTATGTATTTATTTAAGTAAACTAGCCAGATTTAAGTCAGAAAAAATGAGTTGCCTCCCTTTAACCTTCTTTCCTCCATACAGTGACTGAAACTGTAGCAAGGTTTATTTTCCAAAACACATTGCAGGAGAAAAAAATAAACAGAGAATTGAAATTAAGGGTTGACTCTTTTAGGTTTTTTCCCCCATCTGAAACCTTTATCCAGTTGTGTTCAAATTCTGGCAAAGTTCTGGTGACTCTGGCAGGCTTTAACTGACAAAGCTTTTGACCCATGGGCTAAGCTCCCTGTAATAAATCCCCACCTTCTTATACTTACCATCATTTTAATGTTTTTATGAAATTCACAACCTTGCTTCTTTAAAAAAACCAGCCAACAACCTCCAGACCCATCTCAGAGCACAACCCTGTGTGTGTGAGTGCTGACTCCACTCTCCCCAAGTCTTTCGGATGAGACTGTAAACCAAGGCCCTGTGTGTGAACGCACGCAGAACATCTAGTGCACACATTAAATCCTGTTCGGCTTTTCGTAAGAGAAGGCCATCGTGTGCCGGTGGTAACAGATGACAATATTTACAAAACTGCATACACACGGGGACTGGATGTAAAAAAGCACATGAGTGCTTATTCCATTGTCCTCAACAACAACAAAAAAGAAGACCCCTTCACCCATAAAATAATACAGCAGCTTTGGCTTGTGCAGCACTGCAGTGCTTGCGCGGGCCGTTCTCTCTTGCTGCTTCAACAGAATTGTAACATTTTTGGGGGTGGCCCGAGGCCCTGAAGTGGGAGATCTTCTGACTTTCTGGCTTCTGTCACAACAGTAGGAACCACTGAAGGTCAGGGTCAATACAAGCTATGCTTCACTGCAGCCCACAGGACACTACCCGCAGACGCTGTGGGACCTAACAGCCTCCCTATATCAGAGTTCTTCTGCTGGGACTCTAACATACTTTCAACAACAACAACAACAACAACAAACCCCTTCACACACCCCAAAAAGCCCCCCAACCAAACCCGAACCTACCTCAGAAGGATGGTGGTCGTTGTGCTGCATGCCGGGAGGCACGATGCGGAGGCTGGGGTTGGGGCGCAGCTGCTGCTGGGAGGAGGAGGGGGAGGGGGAGGACACGCCCTGCTGCACCAGGGAGGCGGGGGGGAGGGGGGAGGGGGAGGCGCGGTGCATGGGCTTTCCCCCCGGCATGACCCCGGGGAGCTGCAGGGCGAGATGCGGTGCTGGTAGCCGTTGGGGGTGGAGGCGGGGGAGTGGTTCAGGTCCACCATCCCCCCTGCACACACACACACACATATATACATATATACACACTACATGCATGCTGCACACACACACCACACACAGACGTTCGCAAGCACACACCCATCATCACCATCATCGTCATCGTCGTCATTATCGTCATCATCATCATCATCGTCATTATCATCATCATCCAGCCACCCTGTCCATGCTTTGTGGAACATGAATGGAAAACATGCTGTAAATCTTTCATTTATTTTCTTTTATTCATTTTGTTTTCATATCACTTTTTATGTCACAGCACATTCCTCTGCGTGAAATTCGGATGACCTTTTGCACGCCTTGGCTACAGTACGGTCCCCCAGTTCACCCAGCTGTAAATGGGTACCTGCCCTCTTTAGGGTCAGGGAAGGTAAAGCAGAAGGAGAGGAGATGGGCGCCAGCCCTCAATATGCTGGCCCCTAGAGAAGCTGAGGTCTCTGATGCCTCGCTCCCCTAGACCATAGAGGTTATGGGACACCTTTACCATTACCTAAAACATCAACGCACTCAACCTACACCCTGCAAATGCAGAGGGCTGGGCTCAGCCAGGTTCTATTAACCAAGGGACAGACACTGCCTAAAAGAGTCCTGCAGTGTCCAAAGGACTCCTCTAGGAGTTCAGGAGAAGAGAAGAGAGAAAAGTAGATGTTTGGTTGTGTTGTGTGTGTGTGTGTGTGTGTGTGTGTGTGTGTGTTGTGTGTGTGTGTGTTGTGTGTGTGTGTGTGTGTGTGTGTGTGTGTGTGTGTGTGTGTGTTGGTTGTGTGTGTGTGTGTGTAAGTTTGTGTGTTCACCATGAAAATGGACACACTGATCAAAGGTACTTGCAATCATGTAAGAGCTAAAATTTCAAAAAAGAACAAAAAAGGTGAAACTATGCATGATACACCCATAAGGGTTCGTTGCCCTTTCTACCTCTTAACTCCTCTCCCCCTCCTCTCTCTCTCTCTGTCTCTGTCTGTCTGTCTGTCTCTCTCCACACACACACACACACACACACACACACACACACACACACACACACACACACACACACACACACACACACACACACACACACACACACATCACACACACATACACACAAGTGAACGGTAAGCCTCAGACAAGAATACTCAATTAGCACCTATGCCAAATCAAAAGATTGGATGACAACATGAGCTTTGATTGTGACTGAAGCTAACAGGTTAACGAACATACAACCCCAGACATCAAACATAAAGCAAATTGAAAAGCATTGACCTGTGAATCTGCTCCCCTTGAACGTTTACACCACACACCACACACACACACACACACACACACACACACACACACACAACACACGCACCAACTTTAAAAACATTTTTAATTCATATGTCATGGAAAAAGATGTGAGTAACCAACCAAACCAAATTTTTCTTTTAAAAAGAGAGAAATAACAGAAAAACAAATAGAACAGATAATAAAAAAACCACGAGATAAAAAAAACAACCTATCAAATGTTGAATTCAGAAACAAAAGATGAAAGGTATGAAGTACAGTAAATTAATTTCTGCAATCAATATCACCTCAGAGATCAAGCCATAAGCTGTTTCAATAACAACACAGGAGATGAAAGTAAACAGACAACAAAGAAAATATCACTGTGGTTAATCCACGAGAAACGGACATTAAAACTTGGCAGACACCTGAGATTATTCTGCTCTGATCTTTCCTTCACTCTTTTAATAACCCCCCCCCCTCTGCTTTTGTGCTCACAGACAGACAGACAGACAGAAAGGCACACACACGCACACAAATCCATACATTTTAAAGTGTTTTTTTTTTTAATAAAAAAAAGCAAGAAACCTAAAAAAAATACTACTGTGCCCACGCTCACTCTGTACACACAATAACTGCAGTACAGCCAATGTTACACTTTATCTGACCCCGCACAGTGAGGCCTCTGTAAGTAGTCTGTATGAAGTAAGACAAGACAGCTCAGGACAGGGGAGAAAGAAACAAGACAGGAATGAACAGGCCAGAATTGAAGACAGAATGGAAGAGGACAGAATAGAAGAGAACAGAATGGAAGAGGACAGAACTGAACAGGCCAGAATGGAAGAGGACAGAATGGAAGAGGACAGAATGGAAGAGGACAGAATGGAAGAGGACAGAATGGAAGAGGACAGAATGGAAGAGGACAGAATGGAAGAGGACAGAATGGAAGAGGACAGAATGGAAGAGGACAGAATGGAAGAGGACAGAATGGAAGAGAACAGAATGGAAGAGGACAGAATGGAAGAGGACAGAATAGAACAAGACAGAATGGAAGAGAACAGAATGGAAGACATAAAGAAACAGGACAGAATGAAACAAGACAGAACTGAACAAAGCAGAATGGAAGAGGACAGCACTGAACAAGACAGAATGGAAGAGGACAAGAATCCCACTCACAAGCCCTTATTTTCTAGATGGGCATGTTACTGCAAGAGAACAACCCCCCTCCCCCCACCACTACCAATCTAAGTACAGCAGCCAACATTATAAGGGGGGGGAAGGGGGTTCAAAGCGTTGGTGACTCACCTGTGGAGTGGGGGCGGGGGAGACGACAGGGGGGGCTGCAGCATGTTGGGGGAGGGGCTGAGGGAGTGGTTGTGCTGGCCGGGAGGCAGCAGGTTCTGCCCGGGGTACATGTTGGGGTGGGGGGACATGGACCCCAGCTGCATGGGCATGGGGCTGCCTCCATACTGCCCGCCCATCACAGGGTGCTGCAAGAAAAACGGTGCTGGGGTCAGTGTGGTGATGATGGTGGTAATATTGGCTACAGCTAAAATTGTTATTATCATCATCTATCATGGTGGCAATATCGGTTACAGCTAAAAATCGTTATCATCGTCTGTGATAGCAGCAGTATCAGCAGCAGCTAAAAATCGTTGCTATCATCATCTATGACGGCGGCAATATTGGCTACAGCTGAAAAACTTTATTATCATCATCTATGATGATGGCAATATCGGCTACAGCTAAAAATCGTTGTTATCATCGTCTGTGATAGCGGCAATATTGGTTACAGTTAAAAATCGTCATTATCATCATTATTAATTATCATCATGTGTTTGTTTAGACTTTTCTCCAGGAGTTATCATGACTTCTGCCTCAATTCTCTATCCAGCCTTGAGAAGAGACGACAGACCCAAGGTCCAACCTGCAAAGAAAGACACGTATAACATCTTACACCACGTTAAAAACCCTTCCTTCTTTTATAGTAGTACACCAGCCAACACCTCCCAAAGATAACCAAGTCTCAGGCCACCTACACCTACCCATCCCCCCCCCCCCCAAAGATGACCAA
>CM060328.1:3630678-3643178 GCA_030674155.1 Stramonita haemastoma | reverse complement strand
AAAACCTCTCCCACTTCAAAACCACACTTGACCTTCACCTTGCACCGTTTACAACGTGTGAAGAAGAACTTTAAGAAGCCCCTTCCTTCCTTCCTTCCTTCCTTCCTTCTAGGCCTCACAGCGTAACCTCAACCCCTAGGTCACGGCAATTCGACCCCCCCCCCCCCCCCCAACCCCCCCTTCACCCCCCTCCCCCACTGAGTGTCCTCAGGCAGACAGATAAAACCCATTCTCAAAACGGCAGCTGGTTCCAGCGGCTGCTATTCCGGGCCCCTGTGCCCACCCCGAAATAGCTGCGGCCCTCACTGCCAGGGCCTATTTTGGGCAAGGCAGTACAGGGCAAGGCAGGGAGGAGGGGAGGGAGGTAAGGGGGGTGGGATAGGTGGGGGGCTCGATTGGGGGTGGAGGAATGAAGAAGATGCGGGGCAGAGAGAGAGAGGGAGAGAAGGGGGGAGAGAGAGGGAGGAGGGGAGAGAAGGGGGAGAGAGAGGAGAGAAGGAGAGAGAGAGAGAGAGAGAGGGAGAGAGAGAGAGAGAGAGAGAGAGAGAGAGAGAGACAGACAGACAGACAGACAGACAGACGACAGACAGACAACAGACAGAGATAGCGCACACACGGTGTGAGAGGGTAAGACAGAGGATGAAGTGATGGGCGAAAAGGAGGAGGAGGAGGAAGAGGAAGAGGGTGATATGGGAGGTGGTATGGGGTGGGGGTGGAGGGAGAACAGGGAGCCTGTACATGTCAAGAGATTGCATGAAACTGGGGCGCCGAGAGGCTGACTACACCTAGCCCCTTCCACCCACCCATCCATCCATCTGTCTATCTATCCATGTACTTCGTTTCCTCTGCCAAAACACACACACACACACACCACACACACAACACACACAGACACGCGCGCGCGCACACGCACGACAGAGAGAGAGAGAGAGAGAGAGAGAGAGAGAGAGAGAGAGAGAGAGAGAGAGAGAGAGAGAGAGAGAAAGAGAGAGAGAGAGAGACAGACAGACAGACAGAGAGACAGGGAGAAAGAGAGACAGAGAGAGTGAGAGAGTGAGAGACAGAGAGTGAGAGACAGAGAGAGGGGGGAGAGGGGAGAGACAGAGACAGAGACGGAGAGAAAGAGAGACAGAGAGAGAGAGAGAGACAGAGACAGAGAGAGAGAGAGAATACATACATACATACAGACAAACTACATACATACATACATACATACATACATACATACATACATACATCATACATACATACATACATACATACAGACAGACAGACAGACAGACAGACAGAGACAAACACACAACAGTTAAAGACTGGTAAGCAGAAAAGGGTTGCAGATTTGTTCCTGTCTGAAAAGTACAGGCCCCTTTTCTTTCATTATTTTCAAGATCTCCAGTCTTCCCCCCCCCCTCCCAACACACACACACGCACGCACGCACACACACCTCCCTAAGCAAGAGTCAAGTAGCAAATAATATAAGTCAGTAGACCTAGTTCTCTTCATGTTATCAGAAAAAGGCAGGCTTCTCCGTACATACAGACCGTAAATCTGTCCCATTTCTGCTGCTGCTGCTGCTTCTGCAGTCTAACATCCCTGTGTGTTGGCAGTCTCAGGGTGCCATTTCCCTATAACACCCCCTGGGTTAGCTTTCCTCTCAACGTGTCATCAGTAGGTACACGTTCTATGAAAAGTTTTTTAAAACCCAAAACAAACAAAAATATAAATAAACACAGACAAGAAAAAGTTATAGGAAGTGCCAACTCTCTAAAAGTATGTTTCAATGTCCACAAACAAACAACAAAAACACCCCAAAACAAAATCAAACCAAAAAGCAACAAAAAACAACAACAAAAACCACAAGACCAAGACCAAAAAACAAAACAAAACCACACTTACGCAGGCATGGCACGCACGCACACACACAACACACACACACACACACACACACACACACCACACACACACACACACACACACACACACACACACGAATGAAAACATGCAGGGGTGCCAGTCTCAAAAAGTATCTTCCTGAAAACCATGACGAACAAACAAACAAACAAACAAAGCAGAAAAAGAAACAAACAACAGGATATGAACTTTTGGAAAAGTTTCTTTCACTGATTAAAAAAAAAAAAGCAAAAACCAAATAAAATTCAAACAAAAGAAAGCAAGCCCACACGCAAAAAAATTAAAACAACAAACCTCCCCCTCCAACACACAACCACACACCACCCACACACACACACACACACACACACACACACACAACACACACACACACACACACACCAAAAAACAGAAGAAAAAAACTTTTTCGAAAAGTTTCTTCAACTATACCCCCTCCTTCCCCCTCCCCTCAAAAAACATCCACCACCACCACCCCACCACCACCAACCACCAAAAAAAACCCTCAGTAAAATAAATAAATAAAACAAAACAACGCAAAACAAAGAAAACAAGCAAAATGAGAAGCGAAAAAAACAACAACAGACCAAACACACACACAAACAAACAAAACCAATAAACTACAGGAGATCGTACTATGTCCAACATCGTATGTTTTTTTCTATGGAATTCTTATTTCACTTCGTTTTCTTTGTAATTTTTTTTTTGTATTCTGTTTTGTTTGCGACGCGCGGATAAACTACAGGAGATCATACTATCATCAACATGTATGTATTTTCCTATGTAATTCTTATTTTTCTTCATTTTCTTTGTATTTTTTGTTTTGTTTTGTTTGCGACGTGCCGAGAAGAAAAGCATGGAGGAAGAGTATGCTGGGGGCAACCGACTCTACCACCACACCCTCCCCTCCTCCCTTACACACACACACACACACACACACACACACACACACACACACACACACACACACACACACACACACACACACACACCAAAACGTTGGTGTGGTGGACAGCACACAAATCTTTCTCAGCCGTTCCACCCTACTTATACAACTCTAACACAGCCCTTTAAATTCGAAGAATACCACCACCACGAAATCACACACCACACCAACAACCACCACCACCCTCCCTCCTCCCACCTCCTCCCACACAGAGAAAGAAAACTCAGGAATGTCTGGCTCATAAGAAGTTTAGAAGTTAAAACAAAACAAAAACAAAGACACCAAAGTATTTGCAATATACACACAGGGGAAAAAGCAACAACAACAACAACAAACAACAAACAAAACAAGATAAATGAAAGAAAGAAAAAAAGCAAGCTGGAACTAATGGAATTGATGGTGTTTCTTCCACTTTCCCAAAGCTGGGTCTCTGGCTTCCACCAGCAGCCCATTCCACCTCTCATGCTTATTCATTTATTTATCTATTTCTCTCCTCTTCTCTTCTCTATGTTCCCTTACACCTGATGGGTTTTCTAAGCCCCGTAAATGCCAGTTTAGTCACATTACTCACCGAGGTCATTCTGAAACTGCCTGAAGTGTGTGTGTGTGTGTGTGGTGTGTGTGTGTGTGTTGTGTGTGTGTGTGTGTGTGTGTGTGTGTGTGTGTGTGTGTGTGTGTGTGGGCACGCGCGCGTGTTGTCGTGGTGCGTGCGTGTTTTGTGAGCGCGCGCGCGTATGCAAAGTGTGAAGGCATGTGTGCTGTGTATGCTGTAAAGCCGTGGAGCTGTCACCTCAAAACTTTTTATTCTGTTACACCAACCCATCCCTGTAGTCCATTTTTCCTAATGTTCCTAGAACTCCTCTCTTCTCTCCCTCTCTCTCTCCCTCCCTCTCTCTCTCTCTCTCAAGATTAATATGTTTTTTTTTCCCTCCTCTCTCTCTCTCTCTCCTCTCTCTCTCTCTCTCTCTCTCTCTCCCTCCCTCCTCCCTCTCTCTCTCTCTCTCTCTCTCTCTCTCTCTCTCTCTCTCTCTCTCTCAAGATTAATAAGGTATTTTGGTCCTCCTCTTTCTCTTCAAAGGGACGCAATTTATATCCGTTTCCCTCTCACAGGTCCGTCAAGTGGCGACCTCTGCTGAGCAGGGGCAGAGCACTCCTTGACCGTCAATGGACACCGCCACTTTCCCGTTATGTTATCAGACCAGACGACTGACACTGCACTTTAAATTCATTTTCCTCCCCCTCCCCTTCCCTCCGAACCTCCTTTTTGCCTCTGTTCTTTCGTTCATTTTTTTGTTTTGTTGTTGTTGTTGTTGTTTTGTTGTTGTTGGTGGTGGTGGTGGTGGGAGTGGTGATTCTTCTCTTTCACCATAAAAGTAACTGATATTATATAGATATATATAGATATATATTAATATATATAATATATAAATAGTGTTTTACTATGTGTGTGTGTGTTGTGTGTGTGTGTGTTGGTGTGTGTGTGTGTTGTGTGTGTGTAGCCTGAATCAAGCCCCTCGTGTGTTGTGTGGGGTGTGTTATGGTGTGTGTTGTGTGTGTGTCTGTGTATGTGTAGCTTGAGGCAAGCCCACGAGGGTCAAAAACGACGAGCTGGAAAAGAACAGTGCACACAAAAAGAAAACGAAAAAAAAGAAGACGGAAGAAGAGGAAGTCATATGACTAATATGAGATAGAAGACCGGTCAAGGGAGAGAGAGAGAGAGAGAGAGAGAGAGAGAGAGAGAGAGAGAGAGAGAGAGAGAGAGAGAGAGGAGAGAGAGAGAGGAGAGAGAGAGAGAGAGATTGGGGAGGAAAAAGACGCATACACCCAGATCGACGCAGACAGACAAACAGACAGACAGACAAACCGAAACACCCACAACCACACCACAGCAGACTGTCCCCAGCAGCCTATCCACTTAACCACCTACGCTCTGTACTGGTGGTAAGATGGGGACCCTTGGGGCAGGAAGCCAGGGCGTGATTAGGTCCTCATTAGCGTCCTCTCTCAGCCTGCCTCCGCGGGAAAATAGAGTCCTAGTAGGTCCTGTAGATGGGGGGAGATGCGCTAGGCCCTTACCGACCCCCCTGCCACTATATTATGCAGAGTGTGGGGGAGAGAGAACCGTGTCCCTAGCGGGGCTTCACTGCCTCAGCAGACGTGTTGGTGTGTGTGTGTGTGTGTGTGTGTGTGTGTGTGTGTGTGTGTGTGTGTGTGTGTGTGTGTGTGCTGTTTGTTGTGTGTGTGTGTGTGTGTGTGTGTGTGTGTGTGTGTGTGTGTGTGGTGTGTGATGGTGTGTGTTGTTGTGTGTGTGTTTGTGGTTGGTGTGTGTGTGTGTGTGTGTTGTGTGTGTTGTGGTGTGTGTGGTGTGTGTGTGTGTGTGTTGATGTGTTGTTTGTGTGTGTGTGTGTGTGTGTGTGTGTGTGTGTTGTGTTGTGTGTGTTGTGTGTGTGTGTGTTGTGTGTGTGTGTGTGTTGTTTTGTGTGTTGTGTGTTTGCATGAAGTTGTCACTCTCCCTCTTGTATTATACATAGCCCTGCCCACCACAGAGACTGTCATTATCAGGACAGACTCCACTTTGGGCAATGCTTACAACCCCCATGTTGTGGGTAATTCTTCCGAAATCACTTGAAACATGAAAACAACACAACAACAATGACAACGACAACACCCAAAACAACCCCCCAAATATCAGGATGATATGTACCGGTTGCCAAACAGAAAAATGATAAAACAACCTTATGTTGCATGTTCCTAGCGTTATGATCATCTGTGACTCGCTGTTTTTGTTTTTGTTTTGTTTGTGTTTTATGTGGTTGTTTGTCTTAGCTGAAGAAACTTCTAAAATGGGCTTGTATTTGTTACCAATGATGGGTCTTTGCAAAAAACCTGTGTGTGCGTAAAAAAAGACCTGTGTGTGTAAAAGAAAAAGACCTGTGTGTGTAAAAACAAACAACAACAACAAAAACACCAGCTGTATTCAACAAACTAAACAACAACAACAAAAGGGGGCAGTGGTCAGGTAGGTAGACTTTGCTGTAGTGTCAGAAGTTAAGGACCCACAACACGAACAGATCTACTGGAAGTGGTAAAAACATTATTGGTAAATTTTATGTACCGCCAGTGTGAGGTTTTTTTTCTTGAAATAAAAAATCTTGAATTTTTTCTGAAGACATTCTTGACTCCCTAAAATTTTTTTCCTTTGAAGGGGAGGAGGTGGGTGGGTGGGGTGGTGGATGGGGTGTCTTTGTCATACTCTCAAAGCTACGTGCGGGTAGATTCTTATCCCCCCCCCCTCCCCCTTATGTATCAAAGGTTTTTGTTTTGTTGGTTTTTTTTGTAATCAACAAGCACGCAAGATTATTCCACTTTACCTCTTATAGATTTCCGATCAGCTGTAAAGTGGGTACCTGTCCTCTTTAGGGTCAGGGAAGGTAAAGCAGCGAGGGAGAGGAGATGGGCACCGCCCTCAGTATGCTGGCCCCTAGAGAAGTTGAGGTCTCTGAGCCTCGCTCCCTACGACCACATAGGTTATGGGACACCTTTTTACCTTTTTTTTCCCTAGATTTCTGAGGCTTTGCTTCCTTCAAATCACCGTTAATACCCTAGTTTCCATTAAGGACATCAGTGTACATTCTATCTTCTCCTAGTCAGACCATCGTGAGGGACACACAAACACACACACACACAGACACAGACACAGACACACACACACACACACACACCACAACACAACACACAACACACACGATGATATAGTGATATAGTGGAACGTGTACAAGCTGGCTGTATATAACGCTCCATAGTATGTGTGTGTGTGTGTGTGTGTGTTGTATGTGGTGTGCGTGCGTGCGTGCGTGCGTGCGTGGTGCGTGGTGCTGTGTCTGTGTCTGTGTGTCTGTGTGTGGGGGGCGGAAACAGGATAATGACACTGATGACGTCAATGGACTTTGTCGTCACCTCCGGGCGTTCCTTCCTTCATTCATGATACATGTAGTCATTCAGTCATTCCTTCCTTCATTCAGTCATTCACTCCTGTCAGCGCCACTGAGGTTGGGGCTGATTATGTTGTTGTGGGGAGAGAAAGAAAGGGTGTGTGGGTGTGAGAGAGAGAGAGAGAGAGAGAGAGAGAGAGAGAGAGAGAGAGAGGAGAGAGAGAGAGAGAGAGAGAGAGAGAGAGAGAGACAGACAGACAGACAGACAGACAGACAGACAGACAGAAGACAGACAGAGAGACATCGAGGAACGAGATGAGCGGATGCAGAGTCAGACGCAACAGACACGAAAAGGGAAAGAACGTCGACTGTGACAGGACGAAGATCGAAGGAGAGAGTGGAGAGCAGAGTTATGAGAGGGTCGAAGGCGAAGCAGCAGACAGGTACGCGAGAGAGAGAGAGAGAGAGAGGAGAGAGAGAGAGAGAAGAGAGAGAGAGAGAGAGAGAGAGAGAGAGAGAGGAGAGAGAAGAGGAGAGAGAGAGAGGACAGAAGAAGAGAAGAAGAGACAGAAAGACAGACAGACAGCAGAAGAGAAGACAGAGACAGACAGAAGACAGACGAGAGAGAGAGACGACGACAGAGACAGACAGACAGAGAAGAGAGAGACAGTACAGGACAGTACAGACAGACAGACAGACACGACAGACACACCACCACACACCACACCACACACACACCCCACACCACACCAACAGAGAACACGTGCGTGCACACGTGTTTCTGTCTTACCAGTAACTGATATGAACACTACCCCCCTCCCCCCCCAGCTCCCTCCCCCTCCGTCTCTTTCTCATCAGCCTGATGGATCCATCAATCAGCCACTGACCCAAACTGGCCAAATCAGGGACGGGATGGACACCAGTGGTCACCCAGCCTATCACACTGTCATTGGAGAGTCCCCCCCCCGCCCCGAAACTACCCCCCCCCACACACACACCCTCCAGCTTTTAATTAGTCTTCTCTCGAGCTACATCGATATCTCTCTGTCTGCTTATCTCTCCTATGTGTATGAATGTATGTCTGCCTGAAACTAGTTACATATTTTGTCTGTCTGTCTGTCTGTCTATCTATCTGTCTGTCTGTCTGTCTGTTGTCTATCTATTTTCTTCTATCTTATCTATCTATTATTATCTATCTATTATTATTATTATGTATCTATTATGTGTGTATGTGTGAGTTGTGTTTGTGCTTGTGTGTGATGCGCGTTGTGTATGTTGTTATTATGTGTATGTGCTGTGCGTGCTCTGCTTCGCCCCGCAGCCCTACCAGCATCCTCTTCTTTTCTCTTATACTAATGTGTGTGTGTGTGTGTGTTGTGTGTGTGTGTGTGTGTGTGTGTGTGTGTGTGTGTGTGTGTGTGTGTGTGTGTTGTGTACTCATGCTGTAAATATCGGAACGTTATGACACGTGGAGATGGCCATGAAGACGAAAAGACAGAGCGATACCGCTGTGTTCAGGGTTCCGATACCACTCCAGTCAAGGCAAAACACTGGAATCATCCCATGAAGGCAATGACAATACTGACAGGCATTAGTGATGCGAATCGTCATCTCAAAACACACAAGAAAGCTACACTTCATGTTGGTTCAAACATTCAAGAAAACTTTAAAAAATATATTCACTAATAAAAGCACACGCACGATCCCACGTATGCGCGCGCGCAACACACATATACATACACGCGCACGCGCGCGCGCACGACACACACACACACACCTATGCAGGAATACAATGATGATATTAGACAATTGACTAGAAAAGATACATACACAGCTGAGTTAGCAATAATGAGTTAAAAACAACACACACACACACAAAACCCACACAAACAAACATTGTTGGGTCCCCCCCCCCCCCCCCCCCCCCCCCCCCCCCCCCCCCCCCCCCAGCACATTTAAGTCTTGTTTCTTATACAGGAATTCATGTCTAAATATAACCAAAGAATTAAAAAAATATTCATTGCATGCTCTCTAAATGTCATAGATCAACTGATCAATATTTTCTCATTATTGTGGGGGTGGTGTTTTTAGTACCACAGTGCTTTTGATTAAACAAAACAAACACTGGGGATGTGTTCCGATTCCGTGAACAGATTCCAAACAGTGTCCTCACACACGGGGCACTGAAAGGTTAAGTATAGAGCTGAACAAAGAGAAGGGAACAAAGACGAAAGGCCTGAACAAAGGGCAGAGTGCATGGGGAGGGTGGGTGTTGGGTGAAGGGGTACCATCCGGAGACAGAATAACTGGCAATGGAATAAAACAGCAAGTCATGGGGGCTTTGTTTTAGAGTCTTCATTTATTTATGCCCTGCTATTGACATCATGAGTGCCATTACAAGGGTGCAGTTCCTTTTGAATTGTTTGTTTCTAAATCGCACTGTAAAGCGTTGTGTTGTGTTTTCTTAATTCTGATATATATATATATATATATATATATATATATATATATATATATATATATATATATATATATATATATATATATATATATATATATAATATATATATCCACTAAAATACCAAGTGCCGCCCATTGAAACACACAGTTTGGTTAAAGGCACCAAACAACCCAACGAAAGTGACACACTCTTTTACCTCAAAAACAATTTAGGACTTTTTAAATGGAATTTAAAAAAACAAACCCAAAAGCTATCGCATATAAATACAAAAACTCATCGATGGCGTACACTTTACGCTTTCAGTTGAAACGTAAAAGAAAAATGTGTAGAGTTGTTATACTAGTGACTTTAAGTTACACAGATTCCGATGTTAGGAAAAATTACAAATTCATTTTGATCCTGGTGGTACCTTTGCATATCAACCTGTGCATTATAGCTCAGAAAAAATCAGATTTTATTTTACTGATTTCTATTTATACCGCTTAAATTTATCCAGATTCTTTTTACCAATCTCTTTTGACACATTATTGCGTTTGTATAGTTTACCCAGACCTGAATTAAAAGTAAAAACAAGGTGTCAATCAACTCAAAATGAATTTACCAATTTAACATATAATTCATAACTCTCATAAAATTGGTGTTCTGATTATACAGTTAGCAATAGTTAACTGTAGTTCCCATTAACAGCAGCAGTCCAGTCCCTGTACTGATTCCCATCAGCAACAATAGTTAATGCAGTGTTTCCTAAGAGCAACAGTATTTCCCGTTATAGGTTCCGTTAGTAATGCAAGTCCCCCCCCCCCTCCCTTTGTGATTTCCGTTCGAAACAATTGTTCCCAGTCATTCTCGTTTGCATAGTTCTCAATTTCGACAATGAATCCAGATAGCATTTTTTTGTTCCCAAGAGTGGTTCCTTTTAATCAATGGCAGTTCCTGTTAGCGGTTCCCGTTAATACAGTAGTTCCCATTTACAACAGTCGTTTTCGTTAGCAACGATATTTCCAGTTAGCGGTTCCCGTTAGCAACAGTGTTTCTGCATGAGGTTCTCGTGAGCAGCAGTAATTCCTGTTAAAAGTAAAAGGTAAAGGTGTTCATATAACCTATGTGGTCTAGGGGAGCGAGGTGTCAAGACTTCAGCTTCTCAAGGGGCCAGCATATTGAGGGCAGCGCCCATCTCCTCTCCCTCGCTGCTTTACTTTCCCTGTCCTTAAAAGGGCAGGTACCCATTTACAGCATGGGTGGACTGGGGGACTGTACTGTCACGCCAAGGCAGCGCAAACGGTCACCCATCGAATTGGTAAGCATGCTCGATGCTGCTTAACCCTAGCTTGGGGAAAGCGAGTGCTCTGACCACTGAGCTATCCCGATTCCTGTTAGCCTAGCAACAGTATTTCCCGTTAGCAACTGTATTTCTGTTAGAGGTTTCATGAGGAACAGTGATTTCTGTTAGCAACTGTGGTTCCGCTAGCAACTGTTGCGGTTTCTGCTAGCAAACACAGCAGTCAATACCAAGAGCCCACAAGATGCACAAGACAAGATACACAGCGCCACAGACAGATACACAAGACGCACGACAATTCTTAACAGTGTTTTTCTGTTTTTCCAAAGATCGGAATAAATTTTGAGCAAAATGGAATTTTATACACCTTCTGAAAACAGCTGGCCAGGCCAAAACAAGAGCAGTTTCACAGATTTTAAGAGAGACACAATATCCTACCTGATGTCAGCACACAGATTGAAGAAGAAGAAGAATGCGAAGAAGAAGAATTGCGAAGAAGAATGCGAAGAAGAAGAATGCGAAGAAGAATTGCGAAAGAAGAAGAAGAAGAAGAAAAAAAGAAAAAAAAAGAAGATGAAGAAGAAGAAGAAGAAGCGAAGACAGAAGAAGAAGAAGGAGAAGAAGAGAGAGAGGGGGGGGAGAGGAAGGAGGAGAAGAAGATGATGAAGAAGAAAAAGAGAGTGAAAGAAGAGAAGAAGAAGAGAGGAAGAAGAGAGCACAGACAAGAAGAACAAGAACAAGAAAAGAACAGAACAAGAACATGAAACAAAAAGATTTCAGAATTTCAAGCAGAGAATTTTGCCACGACTTTACTGCCTGTCTGCCTGACTGACTGACCGACAAACTACAGACAGACAGACAAAACTAAAGCAGACAGAGCAACTGACCTCGATGATGTCCTTGTTGGTGCGGCTCTCGTGGGGCTCGTTGTACTCGGTGTACTTCAGCAGCACTTTGTCCATGTCGGTGCTGGCGTACTGGAACAGCTTGTTTGGCCCCCCCTTGAAGAGATGAGGGCGATCTCGCAGTCACACAGCCCGGGCAACTGTACGCCCTTTTCATCAGCCCCAAATTGCCTTGGGGGAACGCCCTGGGGTTTAGAAAATGGTGTGAGTGTTTGGGGACATAATTATAATAATATAAATATATAAAATAAAAATTTTATATATATATATTTTATATTTTTATATATTGGGTTGTGATGTGTTTTTTAGTGTGATATACATATTGAATTTTAGTGTAAGTTATAGTTTATACATACATACATACATACATAAAAACATACATACATACAAAATACATACATACATGCATGCATAAAATAATTTCATATACAACATTTCATATATATGCATACATACATATATAAATAAAAAAATATACTAATTTATTTTAAAAAACACTTTGGGAAAAAAAAATGATTTTTGAAACACATATTTTGATATAATTTATTGGATATTTTTTATGTATTTATTTATTTTATTTTTGTTTTTGGGGTTTTTCCCCCGCTTAACACCGGGGGGGGCAACCCCCGAAAAAAATTCTCTGCCACTCATCCCACCTGGGAAACATGTGGGATTTTAAAATTTCACACTGAAAGAGAAGTTTGCGTGTATGACTATTTTCAAGTACCTCGCCCTTTTTAGGCAAACCCATAAACCCCCATTTCAGGGAATTGATTGAATTTATTGATTGAAAAAGTATAAAATTTTATTGTGGTATATACCCGGGTTTTAATACCCATATTGCTTGTGATTTTATATTGATTTTTAATTTTAAAAATATTGCTTGTGATTTTAAAATTGAATTTTAAAAAAACATATTGCTTTTGATATATATTTATTGTAATTTTACAAAAATTTTTGTGATAAAACAATTTAATTTGGGAATTTTAAAAATATTGCTTTTAATATTTTATGAAATTTTTAATGTAATAAATTGGGTTTAATAAAACTGATTGTAATATAATATTA
>CM060328.1:3621790-3629290 GCA_030674155.1 Stramonita haemastoma | reverse complement strand
TGTGTGTTTGTTGCGCGCGCTGCGCGTCCTCTCTCTCTTCTCTCCTCTGTCTTCCACTCCCCTCTCTCTGTCTCTCCCTCTCTCTCTCTTGTCTAGATGTCTGTCCCTTCTCTCTCTCCCTTTCCTCTCTGTCCCTGTCTCTCTCTTTCTCTCTCTCCCTGTCTGTCTGTCTGTCTCTGTCCTTCTCTCTTCCTCTCCTCTCCTCCCTCTCTCTCCCCTCTCTCTCTCCCCCTCCCTCCCCCCCCCCCCCCCCATCTCTGTATATAGCGCAAGAAGTCCCCTAAGACAGGGCGGGCAATAGCCAAACACCTGCATGGATTAGGGGGCTTGCTCAGACGACATTCACCAGATGATCTTAAAGCCTTTCTGTCAACAGATTCTTTGACTCAGGCTTAACCCCAAGCCCTGATACTGCTGCGATAGCCAAGTGTCCACTTCTTTTGAAGAAGGAAAGAAAATAAGAAAGAAAAAAATGACGAATTTTTTGTTAGGAAAAAAAAACAAACTCCAAAACCTTGCGGTTATTTTTTTTGTGGTTTTATGTCTGATTGTGTTGGAGCTTACTTTCCCCCGCTCCCTACCCCTCCCAAAATGTAAAGAAACCATTTTTCTTTTTTTTGTTGTTGTTGCTTTCCCCCCCCCCCCAACCATATCTCTTTCGTTATGAACGTCAGTCAGTCAGCCACTTTGTATGACTGTCTATCTGTTCTGTCTGTCTGTTCTGTCTATTCTCTCAGGTGATTGTCTCAGATCTCTAGGGAACTAAATGCAAAAAAAAAAAATAGCGCCTACGAGTGCTTATTCCTTATCCTCGAAAAAAAGAAATATATAAGTAAATGAATAAAATATCTTGTCTTCTTCTTTCTCTCTCTGCCGATTCTCATCTCTGTCTGTTTCTGTCTTATCTGCCTCTTGTCTTCTGTCTGTCTGTCTCTCTGCCTGTCTGTTTATCTTTGTATGTGCTCTGTCTGTCTGTCTGTCTTATTCTGTCTGTCTGTCTGTTCTCTTTTTGTCTGTCTGTCTGTACTGCCTGCTCTGTCTGTCTGTCTACAGAACGTAGCTATGCAGTGGATCTGTCAGGCGTGTGTTTGAGGGCATGTGCACACAGATGTGCTCATCAGTGAAGGCAGTGAAGCGATGATTTGTGATAGGTCATAATGCACCTGCACTTTACCGTATCACCTTCCTCTCCAATTTACCCCCTCCCGTATCCCCTCTTAACTTCCCGCCCCTCCCCTACCCCATCCTCCTTATTCCATTCCCCCCCCCCCCCCCCCCCTCCCTCCCCCCCCTCACCCCCTCCCCCTCCCCCTCCCCCCCCCCCCCCCCCCCCCCTCCTCTCCCCCTCTCGCTCCTCATCTTCTCTCTCCTCTCTCTCTCTCCTTTCTCTCTCTCTCTCTCTTCTCTCTCTCTCTCTTCCCTCTCTTTCTGCCCTATTCTGTGCCAATCAGGGCAGGGGATAAAAAAAAAAAAACGTATGTGAAGGTTATCTGTAACCCTTTAAAATATAGATTATTCATTCATTTTCATATTCTCTGTCTGTCTGTCTGTCTGTTTGTCTGTCTCTATTTCTTATATATATATATATTATATATATTTATATATATACCATACATATATGTGTGTCTATGTAAACATGTATATGTATGATGTATGGAATATAACACACACACACATACACTATATACAAACAACAATATATAGATGATGATAATAGATAATGATAATAGATAATAATAGATAGATAGATAGATAGATAATAATATATATATATATATATCCCATCCTCCCATTCCCACGATATTTTTCTGGCACCATGCAGCCATGTAGCCATCAGTTCTGCTGGTCAGTGCTCTGAACTCCAACAATGCCGACACGACAAGCACGCGCACACACAGACACAGACAGACTGAAGACAAACAGACACAGACAGACACACAGACACAGACTAGACAGACATACAGACACACGTACACACAGACAGACACAGACAGACTAGACAGACACACAGACACAGACAGACAGACATACAGACACACGTACACACAGACAGACACAAAGACACATATAGACTCGACAGGCACACAGTCAGACATACAAATAAGCAGCATCAGGCGACAGCACACAGCAGGCAGATATACAGAACAGACGGCAAACAGACAAGCAGACAACATTATTTAAATGCTGCATACACAGACGGCACATTCTGTCGACGACACGGTCACAGATCTGATGTGAGGGCAACAGACGGCACACACACACACACACACACACACACACACACACACACACACACACACACACACACACACACACACACACTCACTCACTCACTCCCTCCCTCCCTCACTCACTCACTCACCCACTCACACACACAAACACACACACAAACGCAAACACACACAACACACGTGTGTACGTGCTTGCTTGGGCGTGCACGCGCGCGTGTACGTGTGTGTGTGTATGTGCGCGCGCGTGTGTATGGTGTGCGCGTACGCGTGTATTTGTGTTTGTGTGTTTGTATTCAGTTGTGGGAGGAGGAGGGGGATGGAGTGTCTGTCTGTCTGTCTGTCTGACTCTTGCGTCTGAGGCTGTGCTTGTCTATAGATACGTCTCTCTGTGAGTGACACACTTCTTTCTCCCTCTCCCTCCCTCCATCCCTCTCTCTCTCCCCTACCTACTCCTCACCCTCTCCACCCATCACAACCCCTCCCCCCACCCCACCCAACCTACCCACACCTACCCTACCCTACCCCACCCTCCCGAAAAAAAAATAAACCGAGAGAAAAAAAAAGGACAAAAAAGCTGGCAACAGCCCGGCAGTAAAGTGACTGAGCACCAGTGATTGGAAAGGCAAAATCGATAAGGGTGCAGCAATAACCACTGAACCAACACTGGACTGCTGGATTCGGGGAGAGAAGGGAAGGGGGAGGGGGGGGGGAGGGAAGGGGTAAAGAGGGGAGAGAGAGAGAGACAGGGAGGTTGGGGATGGGGGGTGGTTGGGGGGGGGGAGCTGGGAGAAGGATGGAGAGGGTTAGTGATATATACATAGTTAAGGGGGAGGGGTAGGGGTTGAGAGAGAGAGAAAGGGGAGGGGGAGGGAGGGAGAGGAGGGAGGAGGGAGAGGGAAGGGGGAGGGAGAGAGAGAGGAGAAAGAGGGGGGGGGGGGGAGAGAGGGGGAGAGAGAGAGAGAGAGAGAGAGAGACAGAGACAGAGACAGAGACAGAGAGACAGACAGACAGACACACACACAACAGACACACACAGACACACAAAACACACAGACAGACATAGACAAACAACAAGACAAACACACAGACGTAGACAATCACACAGACAGACACACAGACACACAGAGGGGGTCAGCGGAAGAAGAAGAAGAAGAGGCTATTAGGGAAAGGAGACAAGAGGAGGAGGAAGAGGAGGGGGGGTAGAAATGAGACGAGGGGGGAGGATGATGGGGGCGGGGGAGTTTGGGGGGTGGGGGGTAGGGGGCAGAAATGTCGGCTGCTGCGTCTGCAAGGTTCGATCGGCAGGCAGGCAGGCAGACAGGCAGGCAGACAGGCAGGGTGGTGGGCACTGAAGCCAGTATTGATTTTCCACACCTTGGGAGAGGGCAGTCAGCTAAGCACCGAGGGAGAGAGGGGGGGAGAGGAGAGACAGAAGGGGTGGGGGGAGAAAGGTGATGGGAAAAGAGAGACTGGGGAGAAGGGGGGTGGGGGATTGGGGGAAGGAAGGGGAAGAAGTGGGTTGGCCTGATTTCTCTACTACAGGCACCTGGAAATGTGTGGTTTTTTTTTGTCCCCTCATTACTAAACTGCGCCCTTTTGCTTGTTGCATCACAAGATTTGTATTTCAGGAAAAATTCGGGGGAGGTGAGACCTTTGATTAAAAAAAAAAAGAAAGAAAAAAGAAAGAAAAAAAATTGTGGAGCTGCAAATGAATGAACATTTGGTGAGTGCATTGATATGAAAACTGTAATGGTAATGGAAAGAAAAAGTGGTGATGATGATGATGATGATGATGATGATGATAATGATGATGAAAATGATGAAGATGAAGAGGATGATAGTGAAAACAAGAAAAATAAAAACTTGGCAGGAAAAACAAAGAAAAAAAAAACAAGGAGAGGAAACATCACTATTATAAGTCTTGTGACACTTTTTTTTTTTAAAGCCGAAATGGTGTCCTCTCATTACCTAACTTTCTTTACGGCATCTACTGATCTCAGCAGGGCCTTTGATCCGTCCGAACGATCGATTTTCCTTCACAAACTCTGAAGTAACTTTTCGGGTTTACAGTATTACCTCAGCTTTCTTAAATCCGATTTATATGACTGTCCTCTGTTGGTGGCCGGGAAATGTGATGTCATTCCAGTTCTTTTTTGGAAGTTGGTGGAGTGTTCCAAGGTGGTGTGCTGAATCCTCTGTTGTTTATGTTTTGTTCTCTAAGGCACGCTCTGATAATAATTCTGGATATTCTTGGCATTTTCGCAAATATGTCGAGGAGGCTAAAGTCACCGCCAGTCCACGTGTGAGTTATGTTTCCAATATATCATCAAAACAAAAAACAAAAAAACCACAAAACAAGCAAACAAAACAAAAAAGAACACCAATGGCCAATAAAATTGGTTTAAATTCTACATATGAACATTCCACTGTTCCCTGGTCATGTCAACAATAATATTTTCATATTGACTTACATCAACCAACTAGCCAGATAGGGATGGGTTGAGAGAGAGAGGAGAGAGAGAGAGAGAGAGGAGAGGAGAGAGAGAGAGAGAGAGAGAGAGAGAGAGAGAGAGAGAGAGAGAGAGAGAGAGAGAAATGAGTCAGAGTAAGTAAAGAAGTGGGTGATGGAAGAGGAGAAATGAAAAAGCTAAACCAACAAATGCACAAACTACTGGAGTGAATTTTATCTTACAAGGGAAATGGTGCAATCTTTTTTAAACAATGAGTTCTCTGGGAAAAAATGAAAAAAAAACTAAATTTTTTAATAAAACATGCCAACAAAATCATAACCATAATATATAAAAATATCAATGCAACCATTTACATTCATAACACAATACAAAGGTAAAGTGTCCTTTTAAATTGTATCATAGGCAAAAAATGGGGGAAGACTGTGCGGGTGGGAATGGGGGTGTAGCGTTTGGGGGGGGGGGGGGGGTCAGAGAGAGAGAGAGAGAGAGACAGACAGACAGACAGACAAAACAGACAGACAGACAGACAGACAGAGAGGAGGACGTGCGAACACATGTCTGCATGAGTGTGTGCATGTTGGTGTGTGCTACAAAGAAGCGCGTCAGCTGTCAGTTTTGTGTCTGCTTCAACACACACAAAGGGCGCGAATAATCACACACAGTAAAACACAACGAGTTACAGGCAGGACAGATAGCACAGCATAACTTATCACCAATCTATTATCATGTTTATAGCCTTCAACAGCTTAAAAAAAAATGTATTCTTACCATATAGTTTGTCGCTCTTTTATTCAGAATGGTAAGTACGTAGCAATACCCCTTTTTATTTTATATCTATTTATTTTTTATGAATCTCTTTATTTATTTATTTATTTATTTATTTATTTATTTTATTTCGAGGATAATGGAATAAACACTCATGCGCTTTTTAAATTTTTTTAATTATTATTTATTATATCCAGTCTCTGTGTGTGCGCATTTTTGTCAATGCTGTCATCCGTTCCTACCGGCACACAATAGCCTACTCTTCCGAAAAGCGGAACGGATTTTAACATGTGCGCAAGATGTTCTGCGTGCGTTCACACACGAGCCATCGGTTTATAGTCTCATCCTAGGCACATAAAATACCAAATATGCCAGTTATAAACCAAAGCTCATGTGTAATATGTCCACTGTTTAGTAATGAATCATTCTAAGACAAGGAGAAAAACCCCAGCACTTCTGAAATACTTGTGAAACTCTGGAACATGTTTTCGGAAAACGTCTCTCAGCCACCGAATATCAACAACAACAACAACAACAAAAACAGCAACAAAATTTCAAGGGAAACAAAGTGACGGGAGACTTATGCCCCATGGACCACAGAGGCCAAACGAGAACTGTCAGCTCTTCAAAAATGAAGACAGATAATTACAATAGAGAACATCAAGTGCAAATGACCAAAACACACACGCACGCCACGCACGCACGCACGCACGCACGCACGACACACACACACACAACACACGCACGCGCGCGCGCGCGCGCACACACACACACAACACACACACACACACAACACACACACACACACACACACACACACACACACACACCGTCATTTTTCAGCATGCTTTCTACACAGGAAAACATAATAGGATATCCTGTTTCTCTATTTCCTTCCAGATCCTAATCTCTTCACAACACAGTTCCGCAAAAGCACAAAACAATTTCGTCAAAATATTTTCGTCAAGAGCATTTTTGTCAAAACATTTTCGTCAAAACATTTTCAAAACATTTTCGTAACATTTTCGTCAAAGCATTTTCGTGGTCAGCACACAGAGAAATAAACAGATGGATGAAGTGTTCCATGTGGACGAGAGGGCCGGGCAGAATAACTAAGTGGTTTGAGTATTGTACGTTCATTGCCCTTCATGCCATGATTGAAGTAGTTTTGACTTGAGCCCGTTCCACTTTGTAGAAGAGTAGGCCACTGTGTACCAGTGGGAACGGATGGCAAAATTTTCAAAACTGTATGCAAACAGGGACTTGGATGTGAAAAAAAAGCAAATGAGGGCTTATTTCATTATCCTCGAAATAAAAGGATAAAGAAAGGGAGAGAATAAGAACTGTACTCGTGATGTAACAGTTACTGAAGGCTTGCGTTCCACTCTACCATAGAGTTGACGATGGATGATACTGACTCCACTGCTAGGAAGACTAAAGACTGTGCAAGACTATAAACTGAGATCCCGTGTGCGTACACATACGGAACACTCTCGTCAAAACCCCATCCGTTTGTTGTTGTTTTTGGGATGGTGTTTTTTGTGTTTTTTAAATTCGTTTTTTCTAGACAGAAGGGCAAGTATGCTCAGAGGGGTGGATGACATCATATCCACATACCCAAGATTTGACCCATCTCCCAGGTCAACTTCAAGTGCAGACCTGCCAGTGCTTTAATTCCCTTCATATCTATATAATGCACATGCAAAAGATCATTCATGCACGTCTAAAGATCCTATAATTCATGTCAGCGTGCAGTGGATTACTGAAACACAAACATACGTCCAGCATACATCCCCGAAGTCGGAACGTGGCTGCTTTCATGGAGCGAAAGAAATGGTCACATAGCAAAATCTCACCTTTGGTGAACCTCGAAGCTCTAGCCGAAGAAGAAGAAGAAGAGAGAAGAAGAAGAAGAAGAAGAAGAAGAAGAAGAAGAAGAAGAAGAAGAAAGAAGAAGAAGAAGAAGAAGAAGAATGAAGAAGAAGAAAGTAAGAAGAAGAAGAAGAACGAAGAAGAAGAAAGTAAGAAAACAC
>CM060328.1:3596790-3611790 GCA_030674155.1 Stramonita haemastoma | reverse complement strand
CGTGCGTGCGTGCGTGCGTGTGTGTGCGCGCGCGCGCGCGTGCGTGTGTGGTGTGTGAGGACAAAAATTCAACAAAACAGACCCAAAACACACCAAATAAATCCCAAACAAAATACCAGCAACAGACACAAACCCCCACTCCCAAAAGTCCTTGGAATGAGACTTATAAACCGAGGTCCCCGTGTGCGAACGCAACCAGAACATCTGGCACACACGTTAAAACCCGTTCCGCTTTCCGGAAGAGTAGGCCATTGTGTGCCGGTGCGAACGGATGACAACACTGACAAAACTGCATACACATGGGGACAAGATGTGTTAAAAAAAAAAAAAAAAAAAAAGCACACGAATGCTTATTAAGTTATCCCGAAAACAAAAGAACCAACCAATCAATCAATCAATCAATCAATCAATCATCAATCATCAATCAATCAACCAACCCACAGCTGTAATGAGGTATCAAAACTTTTTTTTTTTTTTTTTTTTTAAATCTGTAGTATGCCTAAAGCCGTACAAATCCAGGACTGTGTTTTAAGAGCCGTTTTCAAAAGAAGAAGCGTAGGATTCATGACAATACATACATACATACATACATACATACACCACATACACCACATACATCACTGTCAGCCAGTGTAGTGGAGTCCATTACATTACAAAGGACACTTACTTACATACTTCTACCATCCTGCTCCTGTCGCAACACAAGGCTGTAGTAGTAGGCCTAGTAGTAGTAAGCGAAAAGAGCTGTAGTGGTGTTACATGTCCTCCCGTTAGTAACACTGGTCTACTGTGTTATGTTGCACTGTATTGTATTGTATTCCATTTCAAGTGACGGCAGATTTCTCTGCTTGAATTGAAATACGGGCTGTTTTCTCTCTCTCTCTCTCTCTCTCTCTCTCTCTCTCTCTCTCTCTCTCTCTGGGGAGAGCGTATCGCCACAAGAGCAACGCCACGCATTATATATATATTTTCTTTTCCTGTCTGCAACTTTTTTTTCAGAATTTTGCCAGGGATAACTCTGTTGTTGCCATGGGTTCTTTTACGTGCGAAATATATGTATAACACACAGGACCTCGCTTTATGGCCTCATCCGAAAAACTAGCACCCAGACCACCACTCACGGGTCTAGTGGATGAATGGGGTTGGGAGTGGGGTGGGGGGGGGGGGGGGGGGGGAGTTTCCGGCCCAAACGGGGATGGAACCACCACACACTTCGAACCCCGTACATTTCGCTTTCCAGGCAGGTGCGTTACCTCTAAACCACCGATCCACTAGTCAGACTTGGGGGGGGGGGGGGGGGTATATGAGTGTGTGTGTTTTAAAAAAAAAACTTTTATGTTGAGGATAATGGGATAAGCATTCATGTGCTTTTTTTTCATCCAGTCCCCGTGTGTATGCAGTTGTGTAAATATTGTCATCTGTTCCCACGGCACACAATGGCCTACTCTTGCGAAAAGTGGAACAGGATTTAACGTGTACGCAAGATGTTCTGCGTGCGTTCGCACACGGGGCCTCGGTTTACAGTCTCATCCGAAAGACTTTTGGGGAGAATGGAGTCAGCACTGATGTTAACTCCAGGAGAAAAATCCCCTCGAACGGGAATCAAACTCGGGTCGTCAAATTGCCAGCGCAATGTTCTGACCACTAGGCTATCATGTCCCCCATATTACCTGTGTGTGTGTGTAAGTGTGTGTGTGTGTGTGTGTGTGTGTGTGTGTGTGTGTGTGTGTGTGTGTGTGTGTGTGTGTGTGTGTGTGTGAGTGTGAGTGTGTGTGTGTGTCTGAGTGTGTGTGTGTGTCTGAGTGTGTGTGTGTGTGTGTGTGTGTGTGTGTGTGTGTGTGTGTGTGTGTGTGTGTGTGTGTGTGTGTGTGTGTGTGTGTGTGTGTGTGTGTGTGTGTGTGTTGTGCCTGTCAGGTGGACGAGATCGGAAACGTCTGTTACTATCAGCTTCTTACCAGAAAACGATGTTAGCTCGGTCTGCTGACGCTGATAGGATTAACTAGTTAACAACCATCCACCGAAGACATATATATCCACTACATTACCTAGTTTCCCTCCTGCCCTTAATAACATCGAACAGTGTATGGTATGAAGCGTCTGACCTAAATGAACAACAGCCCTAGGCGTTTAGGACACCAGACCTGATTAGACTCTTCCCCGTAACTCCAGGAAGTGTACGGGACGGGATAGCCTGGTGGTCAGAGTGATGCGCTCGTGATCTGCTGACCTGGGTTCGAATCTCGTTAGATGATTTTTTTTCCTCTGGAGTTAACATCAGTGCTGACTCCACTCCCCTCAAAAGTCCTTCGGATGAGACTATAAACCGAGGTCCCATGTGCGAACGCACGCAGAACATCTTGCGCACACGTTAAAACCAGTTCTACTTTTCGGAAGAGTAGATCATTGTGTGCCGGTGGGAACGATAACATAATTGACAAAACTGCATACACGCGGGGACTGAGTGTAAAAAAGCACACGAGTGCTTATTCCTTGATCCTCGAAATAAAAGAATACATGCGACAGAGCATGAATAGGTTACTTCCTCTTTATCTATCGGATACACTGTGTTCATTCAAACCTTCTTGTAAAGGTAAGGTAAAGGTGTCCCATAACCTATGCGATCGTAGGGGAGCGACGCATCAAAGACCTCGGCTTCTCCTGGGGCCAGCATATTGAGGGCGGCGCCCATCTCCTCTCCCTCGCTGCTTTACCTTCCCTGACCCTAAAGAGGGCAGGTACCCATAATTTACAGGTGGGTGAACTGGTGGGACTGTACTGAAGCCAAGGCGCGCAAACGGTCACCCATGGAACTGATAACCACGCTCGGTGCTACTGAACCTTGGCTGGGGGGAAGTGAGTGCTCTGACCACTGAGCTATCCACTCCCAAACAGTAACCTTTTTTTTCTTTGGTCTTCATTTCCTTCCTTTCTTTCTTTTTTGTGGGGGATGGGGAGGGGGGGGGCCGGTGTTTGTCTGCATTTGTACTGTTGTTTCCTCACTGTCAGTGTGTTGTTTTTTTTCCTTCTTCCGAACGGTGTCAGGGACAGATCTGTCTCTTGCTACTGTGGCTGTTTTACCTGCGCAAATAACTGTAGGCAGTAGCTTACGGACGCTTGGTTTATGGGCTGACGGGAAAGACCTCGTCATCATCATAAAGGAGGCCATCACCATTAATTCAGGGCCTCAAGCTGGCCGCCAAGCTGTCGTGAGGCCAGGGCCTCTGACACACATCACGACCTTGAAGGGAAGAGGGGGGGTAGGGGTGGGGGGTGGAGTCCGCGGTTGGTGGAAAACAGTGGTGTGGTGTGGTGTGGTGATGTGTGGTGTGGTGATGTGTGGTGTGGTGTGGTGTGGTGTGGTGTGGTGTGGTGTGGTGTGGTGTTCATTTGACCCTGTCTTATGTCACAACGTTTATGTTTGGCTGATGAGATTTTGCACGTTTTTTTTTCATGGGAAAGTTTGTTGTTATCATGTTATGTTACGTTATGTAATATCGTATCGCATCGCATAATATCGTATCATTAATATTATATTGTATCATATCATACATCATATTATATTATATCATATTATATCATATGTTATACCACATCGTATTACATTACACTATATTATGCCATATCATACATACTATACCATATTATATTACAATACTACATCATACTATATTGTCACGTCCTCTTTTGCTCTAGTCTATCGTTTTATGAACTTCTGTCGGATACAGTGACCAAAAACACCCAGGTTTAAAACAAGCACCTGAGCAAACAAACAAACAAACAAATCAAAGCGACTGGCCCATTTGTATAGAAGTCGCCTCCCAAAGTTGTGTAACATCTGGTGCACACAAGTCAATGATGAACACTGGTGACAAGACACGGTAACCAGTGGCGCACATCTTCATTGTGCATAACTACCATGCTTCGCCACAGTCCCAACACTCCCGCTGCAAGTGCTTTTTCAACAACATGTTATATATACACATGTGAGAGAGAGAGAGAGAGGAGGGGAGAGAGAGAGAGAGAGAGAGAGAGGAGAGAGAGAGGAGAGAGAGAGAGAGAGAGAGAGAGAGAGGGAGAGAGAGAGAGAGAAACACACCCCCACACCCCGCCAAAAACAAAAACAAAAAAGGGGACTTTTTCAATCTCACCCCTCCCCCCACCCCCACCCCTCCCCAACCATCATCACCACCACCACCACCAATCCTCTCACATACAGAAGGTGAGAGAACAGATTCCATACATAATACATAATTCTGGTGGGAAAGACGAGTGAAAAAAAAAAAAGGACCAAAAAAAAAAGGACCCCAAAAAGGCCAGCCAGTTCCCAGTCTTGGTCCTCATCAATAGCATCATACAAGAAAAGAGCGACACCACAGACACACATCCTCCCAATTCCACCCCCACCCCCCCCCACTGTCACCCACCCCCCCCCCCACTGTCACCCCCACCCCACCCCACTGTCACCCCCACCCCCCCACTGTCACCCCCACCCCCTACCCACCCACGCAGTCTGGCTCTTGTCACTTTAAGGGACATCACCTACCATGCACACACACACACACACACACACACACCACACACACACACACACACACACACACACACACACACACACACCCTATGAATGCATTCACCGCCTACTCTCGCCGCCATCTATGTCTACATGTATGAAGTAGATAGGGGCTATACTAGTCTGCTTTCATTCAACAGGCTGCTATCACCACCATCACCAGCAGCACTACTACTACTACTACTATGATTCTAGCCGGACTTGGTGGTGTGTCTGTATGTAGATAGATAGATTGATGGCTGCTATAGTGCTGCATTGGAAGAGGGTAGCAGACTGATGGAAGATGGGTGGATGGATCCATACCATGGGCGATAGAAGGATGCAGGGAGTTTGACAGGAATGATGATGAAGACGATGTGTGTAGAATGGGGGTTTAGAAAATGTATGATTTAAAAAAACATTTTTTTAAAAAGAGTGGAGGTTTAGCCCTCCCTCCACCTTTCTTTGGCCTGCCTTCTTGCTACTTGAGAATAACATAGTTTTTCTGTTTTCCGGTGGGGGTTTTTTTTTCTTCTTTTTTTCTTTTCTCTGCCCCCCCCCCCTCCCTCTCCCCACTTACCTATTGATACCATGTCTTTTCAGTGATGCTTTAATAAAACAAACAATTATTTTCGCTCTTTTTAAATATGCCCCCTTTTTTTTGGGGGGGGGGGGGTGCGGGGAGGGGTTTTTTATATTTGTTTGTTGTTTTTACCTTTCCATTTTAACTTTTTTCCTGGCTTTTGTAAAAGATTATTTCATTTAGTTTTTTGTTCTTTTATTCACACAAACTGCGCATATATGTGTCACTCACACACACACACACACACACACACACACACACACACACACACACACACACACACACACACACACACACACACTCACTCACTCACTCACCATACTCTGACCCTTAAAATAACAAAACTACAACAGCAAGATCACACACATTCAAAAGTCAGCATCACCACTATTATAAATACTCTCCACCATCCAAAACTTGATAGCAGCAAATCTTCGCGAACAACATCCCAGCAGTTGATCACCAATTTTTCCTGTGTCATCTTTCACAAAACAGGCGAGGTGCTATGCCTGTGTGTGTGTTTTATGGTAACAGTTCAAATCCATTTTAATTGGGGCTCGCAAGGCTCTGCTCTTTAATGCCAACAGCTCAGAGTGTTGAAGAAAAGAGTGAAGGATTCCAACCATCAATTTGGAGACCTGAAGGGATACTTTCTTAACGATCTTCATCTTTTCAAAAATATAAAATCTTTAAAAGTTTTGTAACTCTTTTTTTTTTGTTTTCTGTGACGTGGATCCAAACTCCTATGTCTAAATAATCGGACATTAAAACTAGAACTGAGGCAGTGAATTTATACAAATTTTTAAAAAAATCTTTTTTCTTAAAAAAAAAGAGGGGGTGGGGTGGTGGTGGTGGTGATGGTGGAAACATTGAATTTATGAAAATTGTGCAGGTGATAACACTGGTTTGTAGTTAGTCTTGTTACAAATAAAGATGTGTGTAGCATTGATAAGATCATGTTTTCCTTACGAAGGAACGAAGGAACGAACGCGCGCGCGCACGCACGCACGCACGCACGCACGCACACACACACACACACACACACACACAAACAAACAAACAAACAACCGCATATTTACCACTACATGACTAGACCTTAGCGTGTATGCACATCTTAAAAACACACACACACACCAAAAAAAAACCACCTCCCTGTCACTAATGTGTCTCATAAAACGGTTCGCCCTTACTGCATATCCTACACACACACTCTCTAGGGTCAAATATATCGTACTCTCTCTCTCTCTCTCTCTCTCTCTCTCTCTCTCTCTCTCTCTCTCTCTCTCGTCAAATATAGCACCTGGAACAACAGCAGTGCATCGTTTATTTGGGGGATGCAGCGCAGTTGTTCTGTTAATGTGTTAACCAGTACGGCGCCGTTTTCTTACGTGCGATATTTCTGTGGCTGTAAAATATGGGGTGTCAAACGCAGCGCTGTCCTGGAACGCCATGTTTTCCCCTGACGTCAATTGGCTGTGGTGATGGCGCGTTTTCACGGTGGTTGAGTGTACACACTAATTATGTCAACATTCCGTGTTTTCTGCGGTTTGTTCTTGTAGTAGTAGTAGTAGTAGTAGTAGTAGTAGTAGTAATGGTGGTGGTGTGGTAGTAGTAGTAGTAGTAGTAGTAGTAGTAGTAGTAGTAGTAGTTGTAGTAGTAAGTTAGTAGTAGTACTCGTAGTTAAGTGGTGGTAGCAACAGTTGCAGCTGGCGAACAAACTAAAACAAACACACCAAAATGCAACAGTGTTTGCCGTGACAAAAGCAGCAATCATAGATAGTCTAGTATTGGTTTTAAGTGTTGTGAGTGAGCCAGCGCACATGTTTGCTAATGTATACATAACATAATTATGTGTATGCACATAATGTGTATGTGTGTGTGTGTGTGTAAGTGTGTGTGTGTTGTGTGTGTGTGTGTGTGGTGTGTGTGTGTGTGTGTGTGTGTGTGTGTGTGTGTGTGTGTGTGTGTGTGTGTGTGTGTTGTAATTTCCGTTCAGGGATTGCCACTGGGGACGGGATAGCTCAGTGGTCAGAGCACTCACTTTTTTCCCCAGCCAAAGTTAAGCAGCATCGAGCTTGGTTACCAATTGGATGGGTAACCGTTTGCGCGCCTCGGCTTCAGCACAGTCCCCCAGTTCACCGAGTGTCAGGGAAGGTAAAGCAGCGAGGGAGAGGGGATGGGCGCAACCCTCTAAAATGCTGGCCCCTAGAGAAGATGAGGTCTCTGATACCTCGCTCCCTACGAGCACCTATCTAAAAAAAAGGCGGAACAGGTTTTAACGTCAGTGCACGATGTTCTACTTGCACTCGCACACTGGGCCTGGGTTTATAGTCTCATCCGAAACAGTTTCGGGGGAATGGAGTCGGTACTGATATTCACTCCAGGGGGAAAATCATTTCGAACAGGCGCCTCGGTGGTGGCTCGAACCCAGGCCATCAGATCACAAACTCAACGTTCTAACCACTAGGCTAGCCCGCCCGAATATACTTTTCTTTCTTAATTCCTTCTTCTTTTTCTTCTTCTTTTTTTTTTATTTTTAAAGAAAATAATGATTTTTTGATTAACAGGCGAGGAAAAGGTGAAACGGATGTTTGATTGGTTTAGTTTTATTTGTGTTCTTCTCTTTTTTTTTCTTTCTTTCTTTCTTTCTTTTCTTTTGAAAAGGGGGGGGGGGTACCTTTGAAGGGCCTTCAAAGGTTTGGGCGATCGAGTAACCATGTAGTTATCGCAGTATCAGCGACACTTGAAAGAACAATACCTAAGGCAGCCTCCAAGCTGACTTTCATGTTTTCACATTCTAGCTTTCATCCGAATACCTCCTGCCCTGAGAGAGAGAGAGAGAGAGAAGAGAGAGGAGAGAGAGAGGAGAGAGACGAGAGAGAGAGAGAGAGAGAGAGAGAGAGAGATGAAACGAGAGAATAAGAAGAGAGAATGCTATGGAGAGAGGATTGCAGAAGAGAGAGGAACACAGATCAGAAGGTCAGAAGAGAAGACAACAAAAATTACATTGTAACAAAGAGTCAGTTACAAATATGACTTACGACAACAAAATATCTTATTCTGAAAGCCTTACACAAATCGACAGAGTGACAGAGAGAGGCAGAGAGATGCAGAGAGAGACAGAGAGACAGAGACATACTTCAAACTCTTACTGTACATCGGCCTTAGGCCACAATACAAAAGAATGGTGGGCGTATGGAGAGAGCATGTGACATAAATGTTATAAACATATCACTATCAACGAATGAATGCATATGAAATAATGTATCAGCAACAATTAAAACACGAAAATTACATCAGCTATATCCAAAATGTTCAACGCAAAACAATTTACGTGCGTCATAATGTGATCGTCATAATCAACAATGCTTTAAATGTTGTGTTCATTAATATAAGGATCTATTGAGAGAGAGAGAGAGAGAGAGGAGGAGAGAGAGAGAGAGAGAGAGAGAGGAGAGAAGAGAGAGAGAGAAGAGAGAGAGAGACGAAGACAGACAGACAGACAGACAGACAGACAGACAGTACAGGACAGACAGACAGACAGACAGTCAGACACGACAGGGGTCGGAGAAAGAAGAGAGAGGAGAGAGAGAGTATGGGGATAAGGATAAAGGAAAGTGGCAAATAAAAAATTCTTAGATATCTTTGTGCTCATCAACACACACACACACACACACACACACACACAACACACACACACACACACACACACACACACACACACACACACACACACCTCACAACGATACGGTCGACACGAAAATGACGGAACGAACTACAGACAGTAATCTATATTTTTAGTTTCTGTGTAGCAAAAAAAACAACACAAAAACCCAACAAAACTTTAAAAAAAAAAAGTTTCTCTTTCTCTCCCATACCCACCCACCCTCTCCCTAAATCTAAAATCTTCAAAAAAACACCTCCTCCCCCCCCCCCCCACACACACACACTTTTTCTTCTGCTTGTCAGTCAAAAATCAAGCGTTAATTCCTTGCCGGAGGGGCTAGTCATCTGGGCTGAATCATCGCTACATGTCAACAGTCCCTCTGTCTGTCAGCTACACACACACGACACACACATACACACACACAGACACACACACACGTACGTACGCACCACACACACACACACAACACACACACACACACACACACACACACACACACACAGATAGAAAGACGGACAGACAGATGAGAGAGAGAGAGAGAGAGAGAGAGAGAGAGAGAGAGAGAGAGAGAGAGAGAGAGAAGAGAGAGAAGAGAGAGAGAAGAGAAGAGAGACAGAAGACAGACAGAGAGAGACAGACAGACAGCAGACAGAGAGAGAGAGACAGACAGAGAGACAGAGAAGACGAAGAGAGAGAGAGAGAGAGAGAGAGAGAGAAAAGAGAAGAGAGAAGAAGGACAGAGAAGAACGAAGAGAAAGAGAGAGAGAGAGAGAGAGAGAGAGAGAGAGACAGACAGACAAACAGAAACAGACAGACAGACAGAAGAGAAAAGAGAGAGAGAGAGACAGAGACAGAGAAGAGAGAGATAGAAAGAGGCAGGCAAAAGCATGTGTCTCCTAATTAGAACACAACAAAAGCTCTGTAAACCTGCTTTAGTTGGGATGAAATTACAGTTTCAATCAATGTTGTTTTAAAATAAGACAAAGAATCACACACACACACTACACACCCTCCTCTCTCTCTCTCTCTCTCTCTCTCTCTCTCTCTCTCTCTCTCTCTCTCTCTCTCTCTCTCTCTCTGTGCCCCCTCACATCTTGCGCACACGTTAAATCCTGGTCCGCTTTCCGGAAGAGTAAGCCATTTTTGCCGATGGGAAAGATGACAAAATCTACAAAACCGGTTTACATGCACACGGGGAATATGTTTGTGTTTGTTTTTTTTTGGGGGGGGGTTATTTTTAAAAAAGCACATTAAAGCCTTATTCCGTTATCTTCGAAATAAAGGAAAACAAGAAAAACTTACAACATGAAAATAAACACACATTATTGAACAACAACAACTGGATATAAAGCCACATTTTTTTGTCAATTTCACTAGAGATTAAAGGTCACTAATATTTGTAATTTCAAAAAAAACAAAAAGAAGAAGAAGGATAACAGGCAATGGAGATGAGATGCTTTCGCAAACTCCCTGGTTTCCCATACAGACAACACATCACTAACCTGGAAGTGAAAGCCAGATTACAAACGCCATCGAACCATATGAAGAGCTTCTGATTTCAGAGAAAAAACGCAAACTAAGTGGTACAGGCACGTCCCACGAACATCTGCACTGGCCAAGACTGTCCTACAGGGAACAGTTAGGGGAGGGAGACGAAGAGGCAGACAGAGGAAACGATGGGAAGACAACATCAGAGAGTAGTGACTGGCCTTGGGTGGAGCGATTTTCTACAGAAAGCAAAGGACCGCGGAGAGTCGAGGAAGCTGGTTGCAAAATCTTCAGTGGTGCCACCACAGTCCAAAGGACTACGGGATAGGTGAAGGTGAATATTTATGGTTGTAATTGTGACTGCTTCTTCTGCTTTCCTAAGCATTATCCCCGCATTTTTTTCGCGTTTTGTGACATAAAGAACCACACCAATTGCCACTTATATTACATCACAATACATGACACTACATCACACAAATACGCCACACATCAGGCAAAAAGTTAGTGATCTAGCATTCTACTCTTAAAACAAGAGACTGACCACCAATTAGCTTTTCGCCCTAAAGGAACAAAGTTGGTGATAATTAGCATTTTACCTTAATTTTAATAACCGAAATTCCACACAGAAGATAAAAGAGAAAACGTAATAACGATCACCTCACAGTCCAACAAAAAAAAGAACTTACACAGAGTACTTACCATTCCTCTTAGAAGGTTAGGTATTGGAGAATCTTTGAACAGTCCACTCGTTAAGGACAGAAATCAGTGACTGACCGCTTAGTAATCCCCTCTTATTATTGACTTCACTTCAGAAATTAGTGACCATCAATTTTAGTGTTCCGCTCATAAAGTACGAGATTACTGACCACTTAACCATTCCGTTCTGAGGTCAGACAGTATAACATTATTTGTATTCACTTACGGTCAGAGATTAGTCACCATTTAGTTTGCCGCTCATAAAATACAAGATTACTGCAGTCTTATAGTCCACTCTAAAGATCAGAGATCAATGACAAATCAGCATTCCACCTAAAGGTCAGAGATCAATGACAAATCAGTATTCCACTCTAAAGGTCAGAGATCAATGACAAATCAGTATTCCACTCTAAAGGTCAGAGATCAATGACAAATCAGTATTCCACTCTAAAGGTCAGAGATCAATGACAAATCAGTATTCCACTCTAAAGGTCAGAGATCAATGACAAATCAGTATTCCACTCTAAAGGTCAGAGATCAATGACAAATCAGTATTCCACTCTAAAGGTCAGAGATCAATGACAAATCAGTATTCCACTCTAAAGGTCAGAGATCAATGACAAATCAGTATTCCACTCTAAAGGTCAGAGATCAATGACAAATCAGTATTCCACTCTAAAGGTCAGAGATCAATGACAAATCAGTATTCCACTCTAAAGGTCAGAGATCAATGACAAATCAGTATTCCACTCTAAAGGTCAGAGATCAATGACAAATCAGTATTCCATTCTAAAGGTCAGAGATCAATGACAAATCAGTATTCCACTCTAAAGGTCAGAGATCAATGACAAATCAGTTATTCCACTCTAAAGGTCAGAGATCAATGACAAATCAGTATTCCACTCTAAAGGTCAGAGATCAATGACAAATCAGTATTCCACTCTAAAGGTCAGAGATCAATGACAAATCAGTAGTCCACTCTAAAGATCAGAGATCAATGACAAATCAGTATTCCACTTTTAAGGTCAGAGATCAATGACAAATCAGTATTCAATTCTAAAGATCAGAGATCAATGACAAATCAGTTTTCACTCTAAAGGTCAGAATTTTTTTCTGCCAACTACTAATATCTGGGCTGGTGCTGCGTCAAAAAAAACAAACAACAACCAATAATATCATAATGATTGGAAAAAAAAAAGAAATGTTGAAAAAAAATTAAATAGTAATTCAAAATAAGTGAACAAACTGTGTTTTTAAATCATTGCAATACTTATCATTTTCACACGAAACAATTTTTTCAGTTTCAGAAATGTAAAAAATTTTTTTTTTTAATAAAAATTAAAAAAAAAAAAAAATATTTCTGAGATATCGGCTTACCTTGTCATCCTAACCTGTTGAAGAAGTATTACTTTACCCAAACCACAAAGACTTCAGGCTCTACCCATACCAGGTAAAGTGGGGAGAGGTCCAGTTCCCATCGACAGACAGCTGGCAGGTAGATAGCCAACAAACAGCAGACACCTGAGCCACACAGTCCCTCAGGAGAATCTGACAGTGCGAGAGGAGGGATGCAGCAGCAATAATTATTTCCCCACATTCAGTTCAATCAGCCCATGCACCAACCCACATGCAAGCACAGCACAGCACAGCACAGAACAGCACAGCACAGCACAGAACAGCACAGCACAACACAGCACAGCACAGCACAGCACAGCACAGCTGCAAACATCTTTGATCATTCAGGCACTCTTTCCCCATCCCCTACCTAGCAGAACAAACAACGAACATACTGTATACCTCTGACACCGTCTCCTTCACACCCATGACAACGCCTTTTACTCCTTGTTGTTGTCACTTTGTCTAACACAGCCAGCGCCTACTTTATTTAATTAACGCCTGAAAATCTGCTAATTAATGCGTGAAATAGGATTTGTCAACACCGACGCCACAACTATCAAAAACGAAGCCTGAAATAGTTTGTGTGGGTGTGTGTGTGTGTGTGTGTGTGTGTGTGTGTGTGTGTGTGTGTGTGTGTGTGTGTGTGTGTGTGGTGTGTGTGTGTGTGTGTGTGTGTGTGTCGTTCAGTGTTTGGGCGTCTGGTTTCGTTCGGGGCGATGATTTTCAAACTCCCTTTAATTAATGAGCGCTTGCTTTTTCTTTCATCAAGGGCGCGCGACTCGCTCGTGTGTGGTTGGTTTGTAAATTACCTTTTCATGCGCCTTTACGTGGAGGTAAATGAAGCGTTTGTTTGAAAGGCAGGTTAGGTCTTTGTGTGTCATGCTGGCTGGCAAAGCGAACACAGTGGCACACTGGTGCTAAATGGGACTGTCATGCTGATTGTCTTTGTTTCAAAGGGGGCTGTCACTGAACAAAGGCGATCGGCTTTCCTACTTGAAAGAGACTCCCAGATTGATCTTCTCTCTCTCTCTCTCTCTCTCTCTCTCTCTCTCCTCTGCTCTCTCTCTCTCTCCTCTCTCTCTTCTCTCTCTCTCTCTCTTGTCTCTGTCTGTCTGTCTTCTGTCTGTGTCTGTCTCTCATCCTCTCTCTCGTGTCATTGTCTCTGTCTTCTCTTCCTGTCTCTCTGTCTTGTCTCTGTCTCTGGTATATTTTCCTTTGTTCTTTGTTTCTGTCTCTTTGATTCTCACTCCTTTCCTTTCTCTCTGATTCAATCATCGAATTTCTGGGTTTTTTGTTGTTTTTTTCTTCTTTCATTCTTTTTAGTTTCCACCTGTCTTGTCTCTCTCAATCTATGAATAGTCTGTCCGTCAATCTGTCTATCTCTCTCTAGGCCAGGGTTTCATTAAGTATTTGTTTTGGTATAAATAACAAAAAGTTCACAAGTTCTATAGAGTTGTTTGAGGAAAAGTGTCCTTTTTGTGACAGACTGGGAGATGAATTGAACGGATTGATAGTTTGTCAGGTGTGTCATGATGTAAGACACATAAATGCTTATAGCGCAAAATAAAGGAAAACCATTCCTACAATCTTCATTACAAAATCATAACTTATACTTACTAGAGGTGTGGCTATGCGTATTTTATATGCTCTAAAACAGAGAGTCAAATCATACAAGCAAACCAAAATCATATCAAGTCATTAGTATATTTAAAACAAACCAAAACCATGTCAAGTCACAGAGGTAAAGGTAACAAAGGTGTCCCGTAACCTATGTGGTCGTAGGGGAGCGAGGAGGCGTCAGAGACCTCAGCTTCTCTAGGGGCCAGCATGTTAAGGGTGGCGCCCACCTCCTCTCCCTCGCTGCTTTACCTTCCCTGACACTACAGAGGGCAGGTACCCATTTACAGTTGGGTGAACTGTACTGAAGCCAAGGCGCGCAAACGGTCACCCATCCAACTGGTAACCACGCTCGACGCTGCTTAACCTTGGCTGGGGGAAAACGAGTGCTCTGACCACTGAGCTAGGCCTACCCCGTCCCCTAAAGAACAACAGAAAAAGTGAAATCTCCTCTCCCCCCACAGACAGCAGAGCAAGCAGAAGCTGGAAGCTACGTTCTCCTCCGTTCAGTCGCGTCAGGTGACGTCATGTTCTAAGCACTTGACTACACTAGCCTAGCCTATCCCGTCAGCGTTATTTAATTAAAACAGTCAGAATAGAAAGCCCTGACTTTGTAAAAAATTCTCTCTCTCTCTCTCTCTCTCTCTCTCCCCTCTCTCTCTCTCTCTCTCTCTCTCTCTCTCTCTCTCTCCCTCTCTCTCTGGTGTCGCGCGTGTGTGCATGCGTGTGTGCGTGCGTGTGTGTTAGTGAGTGTATGATTCATGACTTTGAAAAAGAAAAGAGGGGGTGTAGAGGGTTTAGTAGAGACAATGAGTAATACAATGTAATACATCATATTTGGAAAGAAAGCAAAAAAACAAAAAAAGATCAGAAAAAAGAGAAATTGGGGTGACAGAACACCCAGACATGGCAGTCAACAGAGCAGTGGACAGTAGCACAAGGCCTGTCTGTCTTTCTGTCTTTCCCTCTTCCTCTTTTCCTGTTATTCTTCGTGTTCTTACA
>CM060328.1:3584290-3586790 GCA_030674155.1 Stramonita haemastoma | reverse complement strand
CACACACACAATTACATACATACATACAATACGTACGTACTTACGTACATACATACATACATACATGCGTCGTACGTGCGTACGTACGTACTACGTACGTATGTACATCCATCCATCCATCACCATCCATACACCCATACATACATACATAGGGAGGGAGAGGGAAAGGGGGGACAGACAACGAGATCAGAAGACAGACAGACAAGAGGAGAAACAGAGAGACAGAGAAAAAGAATATTAGAAAAAAAAAGGGAAAAAAACCTACGGTTAGTTTCCTATGCAATCATATAGATCTATCTATGTCTCACCTTGCGTGTTTGGTAAAGTCAAAGGACCATGACAATGCTCTACTGTGACTATTCCTGATCTGGACAATTCCGTCAGCATTCCTGGTCCTGGCATTTTCTCATCTCATTCCGCCCACCCCCCCCCCACACACACACACAACACACACACAACAAAACACACACACACACACACACACACACACACACACACACCACACACAACACCACACACACACACACACACACACACACACACACACACACAACAACACACACACTATCTGTCCCACTTTGAAGTTTTCCCTACAGATGAACCTGTCCAAACGACCCAAGTCCTTCAACTCCATTAAAATCTTCGGAGCCACAGAATTAAAAGTTTTCGGCAGTTCGCCACCAAGACACTGAAGTCATATACATACTATTCAAATTGCATTTTGGCACTTTCCCCCTTCCCCCCCCCCCCCCCCCCCTCTCTCTCTCTCTCTCTCTCTCTCTCTCTCTCTCTCTCTCTCTTTCTCTTCTCACTCTCTCTTTCTCTCTCTCTTTCTTTCTTTTTCTTCACGAAGACATTCGTATACTTATATAAAATGAACTCGAATGCATGAAAATGTCACGCAGGTAGGTGTAAGGTAACTGGTTCAATCCAAAGTATGTAATGTCCCTTCGTTTCATGCATGTCATCACAGTGACTACTGAAATGCAACTCCGAACGAAGAACTAAACAACAAACTAGCCAACCAACTAGCCAACCAACTATCTAACCAACTATCTAACCAACTAATAAACACTAGCCAACCAACTAGCCAACCGACTGGCCAACCACTACCACCATCTAGCCAACCAGCTAGCCAACCAACTAGCCAACCAACTAGCCAACCAACTAAGCCAACCAACTAGCCAACCAACTAGCCAACCAACTAGCCAACCACTAGCAACCAACTAGCCAACCAACTAGCCAACCAACTAGCTAACCAAATAGCACACCCACATACGTTAAAGACCGTTCCATTTTTTCGGAAGAGTGGGCCATTGTGTGTCGGTGGGAAGAGATGATAACCTTTACAAAACCGCATACACACAGGGACTGGATGTAAAAAAAAAAATAAAAAAAAAGCATACGAATGCTTAGTCCATCATTCTCGAAATAAACGCAATCAAGACAAGGTAACCAACGAACTAACAACGGAAGAAACACCCCCGAAAATCACTTTTTTTAACCTAAAAAACACACAACATAACAACAAATTTATAACAACGTGTATTACTACAGGACAATTGTAAAAGTTTACTTCTATTGTCCCATCAAGATTATGTCTATGTTTATACATGCAACGCCTTTCTTTCATACCATTCTGATTTCAACAAACAAACAACAATAACAATAACAACGAGGAAAAAAGAAGCACTTGACATAATGTGCGTGACCCTCACGCGCGTGTACCACACACACACACACACACACACACACACACACACACACACACACACACTACACACACACACACACACACACACTACACACACACTACACACACACACACACACCACACACACACACACACACACACACACACACACACACACACACACACACACACACACACACACAAAACACACACACACACACACACACACCAAGCTTCTTCAATGAATGTGATCCTTATTGTGTAGGCGAGTGAGTGTGAGTGTGCTAAAACTGGCGGAGAAGGCAGACGACACTCCCACTTTCCACACACTGGAGAGCCTGTAACCATCACCACTGCAGCAACACAGCATCCTGACCTACATGTCAACAAACAGTACAATCAACAATACAATATATATAATGGCTTGTTTTTCGGTGGATTTTTTTTTTGGGGGGGGGAGTTGTTTTGTTTTGTTTTTTGCAAGGCCATCTGACCCATATGAATAGAAGAAAAAAATAAGATACTGTTCTGACTTCTCTGTTAACTCCTAGAGGAGTCGTTTATTTATTTATTTTTTTTTCATATCACTTTAATGTCCACAGCAGATTTCAGGGAGCGAGGCGTCAGAGTCCTCAGCTTCTCCAGGGACCCATGCATATTGAGGGTGGCGCCCATCTCCTCTCCCTCCGCTGCTTTAACCTTCCCTGACCCTAAAAGAGGGCAGGTACCCATTGACAGCAGCTGGGTGAAACTAGGAGGAACTATTTTATGAAGCCAAGGTGCGTCAAAATGGTCAACCCATACCAC
>CM060328.1:3556790-3561790 GCA_030674155.1 Stramonita haemastoma | reverse complement strand
TCTCTGACAGGTGGAAGCGAGGCCAGTAAATTGTCTCTTTTCTTTCTTTTTTAAAACTCTCAATGACAGTAAAAATGTTTACCAGTGTGACGTCACTTCATGAAGTCATCTGACCTCTGACAGGTGTGTGGGCGTGGGTCACTAAAGCTGGCGACACACTGTCCTTTTCCCCCTTGCCCTTCAAACCTGCTCTTTAACGAAACTAAACAGAAAAGTATACCAACAACATGAAAACAAAACCACTGGCCTACTCCAACTCCTACTACTGCTAAGACTGCTGCTGCTGCATTTTTTTTTTTTTTGCTGCTTATTCTTATCTTCAAATTATCATTGTCATCCAAAATGTGCAGACAAGTCCGAGTCGAAAATATGAGCCCTTTTTTTTTATAGCTAATCCACAACCTAAAAGTACTATAAAAATCGCAAAAAAAGAAAAAGAAACCATCAAACTCATTTTAAAAAATAACCTACACAAACAAACAACACTACAGATAGCCCAGTGCACATTTCTGTGTTCACAATATGATCTCTCCAGAACATATGCCCGTAAAGGAAAAAAACAAAAAAAAGGAGATGACGCTTAAAAGTACAGGTAAAGGTGTCCCATAACCAATGAGGTCGTAGGGGAGCGAGGCATCAGAGACCTCAGCTTCTCTAGGGGCCAGCATATTGAAGGCGGCGCCCATCTCCTCTCCCTTCCTGCTTAACCTTCCCTGACCCTATAGTGGGCAGGTATCCATTTACAGCTGAGTAATCTGGGGTATTATTCTTATACTGAGGCCAATAACGCGCAAACGGTCACCCATCAAAATGTTAACCACGCTCGATGCTGCTTAACTTGACTGGGATAAACGAGTGCTCTGACCACTGAGCTATCCCGTCCCCGTTGACGCTTGCTCGAAAAAAAAAGAGGAAGAATAATGGATATGGATGGTCGAAAAAAAAAAACCAGCAAGAAACTTGTAGACTGACAGGAGGAAACATACAGAAAGTGCAGTGTTAACAAAGAAAAAAGAGCAAGAAAACGACTGTGACAGAAATGGGTGAAACACAAAAACAAAGTAACTAACAGACAGGAAGTCGCAATTTCAACAACAACAAAAAAAACTAAGCTAGAAAAAGGCCTGACAGAAATGAGGCAGAAAAAAACCAAAAACAAAGTACAACCAGGAAAAACAAAGCAGACAGAGATTGACAATAATGGCCTCTATAAAGCTGAGAACTAGGAAACCGCGATACTGACCAGAAGAAATGCAAGCACGAAAAGATCTGACAGAAATTAAGAAGAAGAAAAGAAACAAACACGAAAACAAAATAACACGAAACTAGAGTATTAACCAGGAAAAATAAACAAGAAAAGAATTCAAGAAAATCACACACACACACACACACACACACACACACACACACACACACACACACACACACACACACACAGAGGGTAGGGCCTACTAAGAAAACGGCAAATTTAATACGGAAATTTTCAAAAAGAATACTGTTTTCACAGAAAAAAAACCAAACTCCCAGCATCCTCACAGTAAATCAACAAATAAAAAGCAAACACAGTAAAAAAAATAAAAATAATATAAATAAATAAATAATAATACAAATTCTTCTTCGTCAAACACTCAGAGAGCAACTATAATAGCTGGCAGGCATATGAGCAAAAACTACGTTACACTGCCGTTCAGCGCCTGACAAGTCAGGCCCAGCGCATCCGACTTTGGCATGAAATAATGCAAATGATCCACAACAGCACCATTCAGATAGAGCGAGTGGTCAAGCTGTTTTGTAGCTCATAAAAGATGGGAGGTTTGGCCTGTGAACTGCAGTGAATCGTGACTGGGTGGCCCCTCCTCCACACGCACAGGCCCCTGTACTGTCTACCTACCCCCCACCCACTCCCGCACACACACACACACACACATACACACACACACGCGCGCGCGCGCGCGCGCGCGCGCGCACGCACGCACGCACGCACGCACGCACGCACGCACCACGCACGCACGCACGCACGCACGCACACACACACACACACACACACACACACACACACACACCCGTCACGCGGCAATAATCTTTAACGCTTCTTCCTTAACCCTGTAAGGAATCCTTGTGCCCCCCCACACAGCTGTAAAAAAAAAATTTATTATCATTTATTTTATTTATTTTTATTCATTCTTTCATTTCGAGGATAATGGAATAAGCATTCGTGTGAATTTTTTTTTTTACATCCCATTCATTTTTTATTATTATTATTCATTTATTCTTTTATATCGATGATAATGGAATAAGCACTTGTGTGTTGTTGTTTTTTACATCCCAGTCCCAGTGTGTATGCAGATTGCCCATTTTGTCATCCGTTCCCACCGGAAAACAACAGCCTACCCTTCCGAAAAGCGGAACGGGTCGTGCGCATGAAGTTATGCGTGCGTTCCTTCACGGGACCTTGGTTTATAGTCTCATCCGAAGGATTTTTGGGGAGAGTGGAGTGTGCACTGATGTTAACTCCAGAGGAAAAATCTTGAATGAGATTTCGAACCCGGGTCAGCAGATCACAAGCGCATCATTCTGACCACCAGGCTATCCTGTCAGGCAGTGTGTTGTGGCCAAAGTAAACCTGATGGAGTCCATCCTTCTGCTGGAAGTATGGTGCATGCTGGGTACATCTAAACGATCAGATCTTGACTTGCTTACTTATTAAGGAAGACCAGGGGAGGGGGGTCTTAACGTGTGGTCAAGCTGTTCCGCATGCACTCATGTACACATGCATAGATGCTAGCACTTCCATTTCTAGTCTCATCCGAAAGACATGCAGGGAAGGCTTGAGTCAGTACTCTTGAGAGAGAGAGAGAGAGAGGAGAGAGAGAGAGAGAGAGAGAGAGAGAGAGAGAGAGAGAGAGAGACAGACAGACAGACAGACAGACAGAGAGAGAGTGTGTGTGACAGACAGACAGACAGACAGACAGACAGAGATTGAGAGACGGAGACAGAAACAGGGAGAGAGACAAGAGACAAAGAGAGGGAAAGTGTGTGTGTGTGTGTGTGTGTGTGTGTGTGTGTGTGTGTGTGTGTGTGTGTGTGTGTGTGTGTGTGTGTGTCTGTGTCTGCGTCTGTGTGTGTGCATGTGTGCGTGCGTGCGTGGGCGCGCGCGCGCGCCATACGTTCATGCATGCGTGCTTGTGTCTATGCACTTGTAACCGCCCTTTTTGTGTTTTCACCATTGTTTTCCACCCAACCAATACTTCTGTGTCTTTGCCAGATTATCTCATCCCACCTGTACTCTGTGTGTGTGTGTGTTTTGTTTGTTTTTGTTTTGTTTTTCCCCCTCAAGCGATCGTTTCCTCACGAGCCCGGAGATCATGGCACCCCCAAAACCTGTCATTTCACAGCTAAACATAGCCAGCAGGCCTGTTATCGGGGGCATGGAGAGATCTATACAGAGATAAATAGCACTGAAGTCGGTATGTGTGTGTGGTTGTTGTTTTTTCACTTCCCTTATCTCTTCGTGCATCAATCAGTGCAGTAGGCTGCCGCATGCTGCCTGCAAAACAAACAGGTGACTGAGTGACAGGGAGGACAAGCCACGCCCTGCATTAAGGGGGCTGATGAGAAGAAGAAGAAGAAGAAGAAGAAGAAGAAGAGGAAGAAGAAGCGGCAGCAGATCACACCGCTGGATCAATGCAAGCCACCGGCACGCGCCCTCACGCAATCGAAAGGCCACAGAAGGCAAGCTGTATGTATGATCCGTGTTGATTGTTCGTGATAAACACCGATGACAACTGCCTGCCTGCCTGTCAGCCTGCGTGTCTGCCTGCGTGTCTGCCTGCCCGCCTGCCTGCCTGTCTGTCTGTCTCCCTGCCTGCCTGCTTGCATGCATGTCTACCTGTCTGTCTGTCTGTCTGTCTGCCTGCCTGCCTGCCTGCCTGCCTGCCTGCCTGCCTGCCTGCCTGCCTGCCTGGCTGGCTGGCTGGGTTCACAATCTTGCTCCGTGGTTTTGGAGTGAATGAATCTCTTTGTCGCTCGTTCAAGTCTTAAAAGTTTTTTTAAAGTTTGAATCTTGTATTGAGATACTATGTAGGTTGTTATTACTGCTTATGTTTAGAGTGATGGATATTTATATTTTTTCAATTCAATTCAATTCAAATTCAACTCAGTTCAATTCAAAACTGCATTATCTCATAGACAGAGAAATCCATGCAGGTACAAGCCATATATTAAAGCTGTAAACATATAAACATGAATATCACGGGAAAATACCCACAACACAGTACCTGAATATCACTGTCGATTATCAATTATATTAAACTCTCAAATATATATATATATATATCTCTCTGTGTGTGTGTGTGTGTGTGTGTGTGTGTGTGTGTGTGTGTGTGTGTGTGTGTGTGTGTGATCTTGTGTTTCGTGTTGGTACAGTAATGTTCTGACCTGTATTGTGAATAATTACAGTGACTGTGCTGTGCTCTAAATATGACTGTGTTTTGAATTTGTGCTATAGAAATTCTCACAGCTGTCTGTTTCTATTTTCTTTTTATCACTGCATTTTGATTTACTGATATTAAAGAAGATATCTCAGCCTGAAATTCGGGCTGTTTTCCTTGGTCAGAGTACTTTGCGATAGTACGACGGGTTTTTTCTGTTTTCTTTGGATTTGATTCTTTTCCATCTATCATGTTTGTGACTTTGTTTTTTCCGAAGACACTGTGTTTTTATAACAGAATGTTGCCAGTGCCAGCTTTTTTTTTTTCTTTTTCCCTTAGTAATTTATCGCACGCCATTATATTTTGTGTTAAACGCTACTACTCCATTCATTGTTTTCCCTGAGCGACAAAAGGGAGGGAGGGAATTGGGGAGGAAAAATCGAGCTTCAGGCAAGGTTTGAACCACAGGTCTTTCGTGTTTTTTTTTAAGCCAGCAGAAACTATACGGATCACCAAGGCGCTCTCTCTCTCTCTCTCTCTCTCTCTCTCTCTCTCTCTCTCTCTCTCTCT
>CM060328.1:3549290-3551790 GCA_030674155.1 Stramonita haemastoma | reverse complement strand
GAATAATAACCCCTCTTGGAAAAAAACAAATTAAAAACAAAACAACAACAACAATAATAATAATAATAATAATAATGATAATTATAATAATGATGATGATGATGATGATGATGATCATAATGTTATTTTTAAAATATGATAATAATAATAATAATAATAATAATAATAATAATAATAATAATAATAATAATAATAATAATAATAATAATAATAAAGCACCTCTTGAAAAATATGGGCAACAACTGATACACTTTCTGCGTGGTCCAAAAATGGGGGAAACCGCAACTTCTTAAACAATAACCATCAGCAACACTTTACATGAAAACATCGACTACAACAAGTGCATGGAACAACACAGGGAGGGGGGTAGAGTTTTGGGATTTCACAACGTATCTTTACAACACATAAGTGTCCCTGCACCGAGAAAAGAAACCCAAGCAAAGAAAGATGACACAAGCTAATGGCCTGCCTTCCTACAACAGATCAACGGGAAAAACAAACAAAACAAAAACCTTAACAACTACTTCGGGAAACAAACAAATAAAAACCCCAAAACCACACCGGGAAATAAACAAAAAAAAACAAAATCCCTAATAACTACACCAGGAGACAAACAAACAAACAAACAAATAAAACCCCTAACGATTACAACGGGAAAAAACGAACAGACAAGCAAACACCCTAACATCTACAAGGGGAAAAACAAACGAAAACTCTAACATGTACAAAAGAAAAAACAAACAAAAACCCTAACATCCACAACAGGAAAAACACAAATAAGCAAAAACCCTAACATCTACAACAAGAAAAACACAAATAAGCAAAAACCCTAACATCTACAACAGGAAAAAAAAAAAGCCTAACAACTACAACAGGAAAAAAAACCCAGCCAAAACCCTAACAACTACAACAGGAAAAAAAACCAAACCAGCAAAAACCCTAACAACTACAACAGGAAAAAAACAAACAAGCAAAAACCCTAACAACTACAACAGGAAAAAAAACAAACAAAACCCCTTACATCTACAACAGGAAAAAAAACAAACAAAAACCCTAACATCTACAACAGGAAAAAAAACAAAAACCGTAACATCTACAACAGGAAAAAACACACCTAACATCTACAACAGGAAAAAAGCAACCAAACAAAAACCCTAACATCTACAACAGGGAAAAAAAAATCAACCAAACAAAAACCCTAACATCTACAACAGGAAAAAAAACAACCCTAACATCTACAACAGGAAAAAAACAAAAACCCTAACATCTACAACAGGAAAAAAGCAACCAAACAAAAACCCTAACATCTACAACAGGAAAAAAGCAACCAAACAAAAACCCTAACATCTACAACAGGAAAAAACAAACCCGCAAAAACCCTAACATCTAGAACAGGAAAAAAGCAACCAAACAAAAACCCTAACATCTAGAACAGGAAAAAACAAACCCGCAAAAACCCTAACAACTACCTCTCTGGCAACTCAGATCTAAATGATAGCCATCAACTACACCCCCACCCCCACCCCACCCCCCAAAAAACCCCCAAAGAAATCAAACCAAAGGAAACAATACGCACATTCATTAAAACAAATCTACGTGCGCACGTAAACAAACACACACACACACACACACACACACACACACACACACACACACACACACACACACACACACACACACACACACACACACACACACCAAAACAAAAAAAATCCCAAAAAAAACACACAAACAACCCACACCAGCAACAACAAAACCCAAAAAGCAACTCTTCCAAAACCAAAACACACACAATAATATAATAAAAATAACAAAAACAACAACAACAAAAAACCGACGCCACCAACACCACACCAAGCAATATAACCATCAGGATGTGGACAATTGACAGGAGAAGAAAAAAAAACACACACAAACTACCATCATTGCGAACATGAAGCTAAACAAACAAGCAAACAACGGCGCTGTGCTCAGTTGCTGACCTCACTGATGCAGAATTATGCTGCTGTACAGGACTCGCAATCTGCTGCTGCTGCTGCTGCTGTTCCTGGCTACTAGGCTAAATCAGACTGCTGTGCCGGCACCACGCGGATAGCAAGGAGACACTAGAGTGAAAGCAAGTGACATCGCCTAACGCTTCTCTGTGTGTGTGTGTGTGTGTGGTGTGTGTGTGTGTGGTGTGTGTGTGTGTGTGTGTGTGTGTGTGTTTGTCTGTCTGAGTGTGTGTGGCTGTGTGTTTGGAAGTGTGTTGTGTGTGTGTGTGTGTGTGTGTGTGTGTTGTGTGTGTGTGTGTGTGTGTGTGTGTGTGTGTGTGTGTGTGTGTGTGTTAAGTGTGTGTGTGTAAGTGTGTGTGTGTGTGTGTGTGTGTGTGTGTGTGTGTGTGTGTGTGTGTGTGTGTGTGTGTGTGTGTGTGTGTGTGTGTGTGTGTGTGTGTGTGTGTGTGTGTGTGTGTGTGTAGTGTCTGTCTGTCTCTGTGTGTGTATATCTATCTATCTATCTA
>CM060328.1:3539290-3541790 GCA_030674155.1 Stramonita haemastoma | reverse complement strand
TTTGGGTTTGTTTGTTTTGCTTTTGATTTTTGATTTTTTTTTTAATCAGAAGGGGGATTCTACAGATGTTTGCCAGAAACAACTCTCTTGTTGCCGTTGATTCCTTTACATGTACTAAATACATGTTCTACAGAGATCTCGGTTAATTGTCTCATTCAAAGTTAGCACCCATAGCATCACACAAGGTCCAGTAAATGGGGGAAAGTCTGGCCCCGGAAAAGAACCAAACCCGCAACCTTTCATTTTCCAGACACCAATGCTCTCTTATTTTAATTTCTAGTTAAACGAAATCTTTAAAAAAAATTAAGCCAACAGAAACTCTCTTCTCCTTTCCCAGAAGCTATATTTTTATGTTTATCTTTTATCTAATGTTTTGAAATGTAGTCCCACCACGGGGACAAAACAGATGTAGAGGGGTTCTGTTGCCTCTTCACCGGTCTGTGGGGTGGAGAAAAAGTGTGGGCGACAGTGGAGTGTTTTAGCACCTTCACACTGTCTACTGGGCCTGTGGACACCACACAGGGGATGTTAGAGAGAGAGAGAGAGAGAGAGAGAGAGAGAGAGAGAGAGAGAGAGAGAGAGAGAGAGAGGAGAGAGAGAGAGACAGACAGACAGACAGACAGACAGACAGACAGACAGACAGACAGACAGACAGACAGACAGAAGGACAGACAGGCAGGCAGACAGACAGGCAGGCAGACAGACAGACAGAGGGGGTAGAGAGAGACAGAGAAACAGACAGAAAGAGATAGAGAGGGGGAAGATACAGGGAGGGGGGAGACAGAGAAAGACATACAGAGACAAACAGACAGGGAGGGAGAGACAGACACACACAGAGACAGACAGAGAGACAGACAGAGAGAGACAGAGACAGGCAGACAGAGAGACAGACAGATGAAAAGACAGACAACAGATGAAAAGACAAATGAAAAGACAGACAGCCAGACAGACGAAAAGACAGACAGACTGACAGACGAAAAGACAGACAGGTAGATGAAAAGACAGACAGACAGACAGACAGACAGACAGACAGACAGACAGACAGAGCAGATGAGGGGGGAAGCCCCAGGCACCCAGGCAGCAGATGCTTCACACAGCCTGTTCCTGCTGTCTGTCTGCCTCACTGAATGAAGTCTTCACACACACACACACACACACACACACACACCACACACACACACACACACACACACACACACACACTCTCTCTCTCTCTCTCTCTCTCTCTCTCTCTCTCTCTCTCTCTCTTACTCACCATCCACACCTGATTAAAAATTTAGCATCGCCAGGGAACGCAGAAGAAGAGTAACAACATCAACAACAAAATAACAAGGAGAAGAAGAAGAGCAGCAGCAGCAACAACAAGAGAAATAACAAAGACAAGAAGAAGAAGAAGAAGAAGAAGAAGAAGAAGAAGAAGAAGAAGAAGAAGAAGAGAAGAAGAAGAAGGAGGAGGAGGAGGAGGAGGAGGAGGAGGAGAAGAAGAAGAAGAAGAAGAAGAAGAAGAAGAACAAGAAGAAGAAGAAGAAGAAGACTTAATCAGTTTCGCTTCTTGGAAGGTCAATGCTCAGCCAACTACTACTCTTTTAAGAAACACTATCACTTTGCTTTGCTTTGCTTTGCTTTGTTTTTAACTCAAAGCAGTGCCACGTATTGAAGGGTAGTACAGCTGTGACCAGCCAGTGCTGTGAACGACACGAAGACAACAATCTGTCCATATGCAATCTACAATCTGAAAGACCAACATGCTCTGCGCGGCCAGCTTCCACTTAGGCCTACCCAATACACCATGCATAAAACTTTGCCTCAACTGGAGGCTACAGCTGGACGTTTGTGACTAAAGGATCCAATCTGTCCTGCAGGGAACAATAAGGGGAGGGAGACGAAGAGGCAGACATAGAAAACGATGGGAAAACATCAGAGAGTGGGCTGGCCTTGGGTGGGACGATCTGCTACAGAAAACCCTAAGGTGTTGAGGAAGCTGGTTGCAAAATCTTCAGGGGTGCCCTGACGATCTACAAAGACTACGGGATAGGTGAATCTTGAAGGTGACAGTGAAGGACTTCTTAGAGTCCACCCCCCCCCCCCCCCAAACTCCCACCCCCCTTTGTCAAGAAGTCTGTCAAAAATACAAACACGGAAGGGCACACATAATTGACCCTTGGGGAGCGTTACAACATAGGCCCTAGCGAAATCTCCAGTGACAAAGCTGCCTTATGTACAGAAAGAAGGAAGTGGGGTTTGGTAATACTTGAGGAAGTGAGCCACACGACGTGAACAACCACACGCCCGTTTCACTGCACCAGAACAGGACGTGAGGGAGAAGAGGACAAAAAAGACTGTGTGCTCCCTTCCCTTCCCTTCCCTACCCTACCCTACCCTACCCTACCCTACCCTGCTGGTGTGACTGAAAAGCACGAAGAACTGTGCTACAGAACGTAAAAAGGCAGAGAAAAATAAAGTCATACATTATTTATCTATTGATTTTATTTATTTATTT
>CM060328.1:3519290-3524290 GCA_030674155.1 Stramonita haemastoma | reverse complement strand
ACACACACACACACACACACACACACACACACACACATCAATGATCTACGAAAAAAAACAAACTCATTTTGCTGCTAGTTAGGCGACCTGATAATATCCAATTAATGAGGGCAAATGTTTTCTTCCTGCAATCAGCATAGAGACACATCGTTACTATGCTAATGATCTTTCGTTGACAAAATGCACGTATCAAACTGATTAATTCGGATGTCAGAATAAATGCTTTGTCATGCAATTCCCCTCGTTTTCAACATTTTTTTTCCCCTGTACCCCCGTTAGAGCTCTCGAGGTTCACTAAATTTTCAGGACACGCGACCGTGCTTTTTGCCTACCATGAAGGTAGCCGCATTCAGACTTCGGGAATAAACTGATTCGTTATGCATTCCCTGCTATTCTTAAATTCAGAAGAAAAAAAACATCAACGGTTATATTCATTTATTTGTATCATAATTACAGTATTTTTTCATTACCAAAAAAAAAATCTTCATAAAAACAAAATGTTATGCAAAAGTTTGATCTTTTGAAACTTAGAGTATCTCATACAAACATACTTCCACAGCCCCTAAGTCCCCTCTAGCTCTTTCCCTACTCTAAGCACAGTTGCCCAAGCGTGGCTGAGCGGCAAGCGTGGCGTGGGCAGATGGTATCTAGCTGGGAGGCGCTAGGCGTCCTCAGGAGGCCTCTCTCTGTCTGTCTGTCTGTCTGTCAGACCTTCAGTGCCCTCAAGTGTCGCCCCCTCCACTTGGGCTAACTCACTAGTGTCTAATCCACTCAAGGGCGCGGTATCGTCCAGTTCTCCTGACGACAATTAAATAAATTTATGTAGTAACTAATCACAGCCAGGAGGCTGGGTCCTCATCTCTGTCCACTTTACTGTCGCTAGTAGAAAGCAAGGATTCTTCATACCTCTACTACAGCTCTTTTCTCTTTCGGAGTCTCTCTTCTCTCTCTCTCTCTCCCTCTCATCCTCTCCTCTCTCTCTCTCTCTCATCTCTCTCTCTCTCTCCTCTCTCTCTCCTCTCTCTCTCTCCTCTCTCTCTCAAGGAGGACTGGCAGGCAGGGACATGTGGCGCCAACAGAGACAGTGAAGGCAGATGGTGATGGCATCACAGCACAGCGGGATCCGGTTCTCCACCACCTGTGCATGCCCCTGATGCATCGCAAACCAACATAAGGACAAGTCCACAATCTCCCTCCAACCCCCACACCTCCCCCACCACCCCTCCCCCTTAATGCTTTCTCCTTCTGTCCGTCTGTCGTCGTCGTCGTCATCATCATTATTATCATCATCATCAACATGATCTTCATCTTCTTTTTCCACTTGTTGTTGCCGTGTCGTCGTCGTCGTTGTTCTTCTTCTTGTTCTTCGACTTCTTCCACTTTTTCTTCTTCCACTTTTTCTTCTTCCTCTTTGCAATTCTTCTTCTTCTTTTCACTTCTTCTTTTTCCACTTTTCCCTAGCTCTTTTTTCCACCTCTTCTTCTTCCTTCTTCGCTTCCTTGTGTAGTCATTGAGTGGACCACTGAACAAATCCCCCATGCCTGGCAACCAGCTGATGTCCCCATAGTGACAACATCATTACAGTCTTTGGCTATACTAGGTGACCTCCTTCCTCTTGTTTTCTAACCTATGCTGATGACTGTTCTTTATCGCCCAGCCGACCACCAAGGCCGCTTGGTTGAGGAGGTAAAGTATGTAGACCATTCTGATGATATTGTGTCACAAGAGAAATAGTGTCAACAGCTGTCCCTTTCTTTTTACAGGAAGAGCCTCTTTACATGTTGATCAAAGTCCTCCTTTGTTGCGGGTTGTTGTTGTTGTTTGTTTGCTTGTTTGTTGTTGTTTTTTCTCAAAAACACTCCAAGTTGTCAAACAAAACATCTTAGCCATCTGATACGTTTTCAGTATCGAATATTTCTTTAAATGCCACTAGTGCACTCATCATTTCTCAAGTTCAAACATCAAAGTCATCTTCAGTTTTGAGAAGAACAAAAAAACTGCCCAGAAATGGACAGGTGATCACGTCCAATGGTGCTATCCGACTGGTCTGCTTTTGATGTTGTTGTTTTTGTTGTTGTTGATGTTGTTGTTTGTGGCGCTCCCTAGTTTAATACTGTGGGGGTCCTCACCCAGTATATGATTATGCACTCTGTCTCACTCATCACGTCTGAGAATCACTGTGTGAAATCCTAAGCACACTGTACACACTGGATGGGGAAATTACGTGTACGGCTCTTTTCAAGTAGCTCGCCATAATTATAGGCAGCCATACTCCAACATCAGCGGAGATGTTCATTCTATGACTCCTTTATTTCTATGTCAGCACGTCACGAAGTAATGCAATGCTGTGACCAATCGATTAATGAAGCTTTCTTAGCATTCCCACCAGTGTTTGCTGAGTTATGCAAAACGAAATATAATTGTTAAAAAACAACACAACAGTCGCCAAGAGACAGACAGGCAGACTGGGAGATGGACAGATGGACAGATGGACAGACAGATGGACAGACATACAGACAGATAAGGGACAGATAGGCAGATCGATGGACAAACAGACAGATGGACAGATAGGCAGATAGATAAATGGACACATTGACAAGCAGACAGATAGATGGACAGATTGACAAGCAGACAGATAGATGGACAGATTGACAAGCAAACAGATAGATGGACAGATAGACAAGCAGATAGATGGACAGATAGACAAGCAGACAGATAGAGGGACAGATAGACAAGCAGACAGATAGATGAACAGACGGATAGACAGACAGATGACAGACGGCATACAGATAGACAGACAGACAGATAGATGGACTGACAGACAGACAGACAGACAGACAGACAGAGGGTGTGAACGGAGAAAGACAGAGAACACCTTATTCAACCCCTCTTTTAAGCTCATAGATACACGTTTCCTGACGTCATTGTCATGATATACAATCTTTTTGTTGTTCTTTTCTCAATGAAAACCCTGTATGAATACTAAAATAAATTCTGGGCCATAAAATAGATCTTCCGTCGCTTTCACCGTACAGAAAAGTGCCAACCCTTGCCCCCTCCCCTACACACACACACACACACACACACACACACACACACACACACACACACACACACATTATATATATATATATATATATATATATATAATTCTATATTTCTATGCATGTGATATATATATATATACAATGAATCTCTGTCACTCTCTCCTCTCTCTCTCTCAAAAAAAAAACAAAACTTGTGAAAGGACAGAAAGAACGAGAAAATACAGACCTATATAGAATAATGTATTACTGTTTCTTTTTTTTTTTTTTTTTTTTTGCCTGTCTCTTTTTCTGTCTCTCAGTTCTGTATGTGTCGTTTCCACCTCAACCTACCCCCCCCCCCTCTCTCTCCTCCCTCCCTCCCTCCCTCCCTCCCTCACCCTCCTTTCTTTTTCTCTTCTTTTCCACAAGTCTCAGAGTAGGCCCTGGGAATGGGGTCAGGCATAATATGGGAGAGAGAGAGAGGAGAAAAACAAACCAAACAAACCACAGTAAGAAGGAAAAAAAAGGGCCCTAAGTGTTGCAAGGACCAAACAAACAGGGTCATGCACACAGTGTGGAAACAAACGCCATTGCAGACCGTGAGGTGACCTGATACATTGTATACATGTGGCCTTCAAGGGCTCTCTCTCTTCTCTGCTGACGTGAACCATTGTGGTGGCTGTAGTGTAGTGTAGTGTTGTGTGTGGTGTGTGTGTGTGGGGTGTGTAGTGTAGTGTTGTATGTAGTGTATGTGTGTGTGTGTGTAGTGTAGTGTAGTGTAGTGTAGTGTTAGTGTAGTGTAGTGTAGTAGTGTAGTGTAGTGTAGTGTAGTGTGTGTGTGTGTGTGTGTGTGTGTGTGTTGTGTGTGTGTGTGTGTGTGTGTGTGTGTGTGTGTTGTGTGTGTGTGTGTGTGTGTGTGTGTGTGTGTGTGTGTGTGTGTGTGTGTGTGTGTGTGTGTGTGTGAGGAAGTGAGTGAGTGAGTCAGTGTGTGTGTGTGCCTGTGTGAGAGAAAAGAGAGAGAGAGAGAGAGAGAGAGAGAGAGAGAGAGAGTGTGTGTGTTGTGTGTGTGTGTGTGTGTGTGTGTGTGTGTGTGTGTGTGTGTGTGTGTGTGTGTGTGTGTGTGTGTGTGTGTGTTCGGACAAGCGCGTTGTACGTGCACATAGAAGTGTAGGTGGAGTGGCGATACAAGGTATGGATTAGACTGGAGTGGAGTGAAGGCTGAAGCTGGGTGAAAATTATATACAAAAAAGTTCAAGCTATTTTACTCCGATAAGAAAAATCAAACCCATTAAATTGTTTATTTTTCAAAAAATACGAGAAAAAAAAGAGAAAAAAAAAACAGATTAGAGAGTGACCAATACAGACCAAAAACTCAGCTTTTCGATAACTTTTTCTCCAAATTGCACACTTCGATGGAAAAGAACAAATAAAAATCCGAATCAAATAAACAAACAAACACAAAACCACAACTCCACAACAACAAAGAGAAGAAAAAACAAAACAAAGCACCACCACCCCAAAAACACAAAACAACAAACAAACCAAACCAAAAAAAATCTCCTCAGATGAATAAAATAAAAATAAAAACTGTACAATGAACACTCCCTAATGAATCCTCATCCGCCAATTAGGCCGAAGTAGAGATTTCTTCAGAAAAGAACATACTGTGTTATTATATTCTACATACATGCGCATTAAGAGCAACAAGAAGCTAACAGCTTACATTGTGCAACAGTAGAGATCATTACAATATCACTGAGTGACCTAACCTGACTTCAGTTGACTTGACTTACCACTTAAGCGTACATTGCGCAACAACAGAGATCATAATTATGATGTCACTGAGTGACCTGACCTGACTTCAGTTGACTTGACTTGCCACGTAAGCTTATATTGTAAAACAACAGAGATCATTACAATATCACTGAGTGACTTGACTTGACTTAGGTTGACTTGACTTGCCACTTAAGCTTA
>CM060328.1:3451790-3514290 GCA_030674155.1 Stramonita haemastoma | reverse complement strand
TTATTTATCTTTATTCATAATTATAGGTTTGGTGGTGATATGAAGGACTTTAAAAAATAACACTGAAGAATCAAAGGAATGCAAGCAACCGACAGCTTGTCCTGATCAAACGATCTAACGCCCCAAGCAAACACAATACTGCCGTCAAAGATAAACACTGATGCCTACATACTTTGGGCAATATTCGTCAGTGACACTGAGGATGCACCTGCATGCACAGTGTATGTGTGTGTGATGTATGTATGTGCGTGCGTGTGTGAGTGGTGTGTGTTGTACGCGCACACATTTCGTGCATGCGTGTATATGTGCACCTGTACATGCATATGGAATTAAGCCTTCATCATGTGCGCACGCGCGCCGTGCGTTGGGATGTGTGTTGCACGGCGCGCCGCCGCACTCTAGCACACATACTTCTCCAATCAGTGTGTGCTTGTGCCAGTGAATATGTATGCATGTGCATACATGCATACTAGTTAATGTGTGAGACAGTATCACAGTTAATGGGATTGCAAGCTTCCCGTTTCTCGGGCTGGTACACACACGAATGTTAAGAACAAGAGACTGTCCCAAACAGTCCTGCATAGGACCTACAATGCCTCTGTGTATGCGTGTGGGACTAGGCTAACTGATACCGATCAGTAGGCTACAAGTGGGCATCCGCAAGTGTGTCAGCATGCACGCACCCATGCTCTCCTTAATACACACAACAGCCACAAAAAAGTAGGCTTAGAAACTAAATCTAACACCAGCACGTTATGCTCCATGGCAAATGTTCGCTTCATTGAACTATGTATTGTCCTGCATCTAAAAGGCTGAGTAACGTGAAAATTAATGGTAAAGATTGCACTGCAGGGTTAGTCTGTGGTCGTTCTCACTATCTGTCATCACTGTCTGTCTTCTTTCTCCATTTCTTTCCAATCAGGGAGTTACGTGACACGCACGTTCTGACCTTGGCCAAAAAGTAGGTCTGTCAGTTATTGGCAAAAACAAATGTCCATGGCCTACATTAAAAATGATGTTGTGGTATGAATGAAATGTTATGCTGAGACAGCCTTCGTCCATGACAAGCCTCTAGAATGAGACCACCCGGGTTGTTTTTTTTCATAAATGAAAATTTAAAATATCATCTGAAGTCAGAGTATGGCATCCTATGTGGCAATGTTCTTGAAAACAGCCATTTGATGTAAAGGTCTTCTTCAGATAATAAGTGTGTGTGTGTGTGTATGTGTGTGTGTGTGTGTGTGTGTGTGTGTGTGTGTGTGTGTGTGTGTGCGCGTGTGTGTGTGTGTGTGTGTGTGTGTGTGTGTGTGTGTGTGTGTGTAAAGACTATCAAAGTGTATAATGGCGGGTAACCCCAAAGGTGTGTGTAGGCTATAGAACGCTCAACATCAGTCGCAGCAACAGCAGCAACAACAATAAAACGGTAAGGGTTTTGTTGTTGGGTTGTTTTTTTTCAAGTGAAGTAAGCGGAATAGATAGATCACATCTGCTACTGGCCTTCTATCCGGTTTTCTCAACAGTCAAAATGGTTACGGCAGTCCCTTGACCTTGCGCCAAGCTGGCTGGCACAGTATATGGACCCCCCCCCCCCCCCAAAAAAAAAGGGGGGGGGGAGGATTAGTGATTAGGCTTGTGTCAAACAACAGTGACATGTTCCCGTCATGACTGAAGTGTTGTGCTACAAATGCCATACCACAGAGCTCTACGTCCGTCCTTCCATCTGCGCTTATATTAATTAGGATTCCAATTGATGAATGAACGTATGATGGGGAAAAGTGCATACACAATCTCCACTGACACTCAAGACAGATCTCTTGACCGAAGAAATTTGGACCGAAATTCGTTAAGTTAACAGACAGGCTTCTAGAATCTATCCTATACACCCTTAAACACAATGACATTTCAAATTCTGGCACCCAAAATCTAAAGAGATCAAACTTAAGATTTATATCTCACTATGATGCTTTAAAACAGAACTTCAATTTTCTATCTCTTTAAGATGCTTTATGGAAACGGAACCTGAATTTTTAAAAACTATTTTCTTCCATCTAATTCGTGTCTCTGTACTAATTAACACCTCTCTCTCTCTCTCTCTCTCTCTCTCTCTCTCTCTCTCTCTCTCTCTCTCTCTCTCTCTCTCTCTCTCATTATTTTTCAGGTGCACAGATGGGCGGTCAATAACGTAACCCAAGAAGATTAAGCGTGACAGCAACAGAGCGACGCCTTAGAAATTATTGGAACTTCACTGAATGAGACGTGAGTTTTAAACAAAACGGGAAAGAAGGGGGAACTCCCTCTGGGAGTATCTTTTACAAACCATTTAATCACTAGAATGGCACAGAACTGACATCTGGATAACAATCCTGACATATGACATCCTTTGGAAACTTGTTGACATGCACAGATCTGAAAGGCCTTCAATGCATTCTGATCAAAGCTCTGCTGGTAGGCCTACCACCAGTTATTATACACTGTAGGCTTAGGCTATACACAGCAATTATTTTGTAAAGGTCAACATGATGGTAAATTACATTTTGCTGGTTTCATTTTAAATTTACACTAGAAAATATTGACAACTAAAATGAGCTACACTGAATTTTAAAAAATCTTCACAAAGTTTACATGGTAAAGCTGTCTATAGATACAATTCTTGGATGTAGAAATTGTACATTTCTTATTTTTCTTTTAAATAAGATCATTTTCTGTTTTGTAAAACTGATAAGGTAATTCAGCAAGTACAGTATTTTTAAACATTATACAAAATGAATAATAACTTGAAGAAATAACATTAAATCAGTCCATTATAGAAACAAAGGACAGTTCTGTTTATAAATAGTATGTGAAGCAACTGGTGAGAATGTCCATTCCATATGATTACTGACTACTATAACTGATCTAGATGCCCAACAGTAGCTGTTTAACCATCTTGTAAGCATAACAAACACACACACACACACACACACAAACTGCGGCTTTGTTTCATTCAGATTTTGTTGTTTTCTCAAAACAGTTGATTTCCCATTTCACAGTCTCTCGGGCTTGTGAGTTTTGGAGTAAAACCAAAAGCCCCCCTCTCTCCCCCCCCCCCCCCCCCCCCCCCCCCCCCAATGTCATATTTGTTAGTGAATAAAGTTCCCAACTGAAATTTCAGTTTTGTTTTGTGAATAAACATCTGATGTCAGCAGTTATCAGTCAGTCAAAACCAAAAAAAGAAAACTGCATTGCTATGGCCACAATGCCAGACTTGCTGTTCAAACTGATATCATTCTTTAGGGAACTGTCAAATGAGGGAGACGAAGAAACCGGAAAAAGAAAGCATTGGACAGACAACATTGCAAAATGGACAGAGAAAATATTCATGTGCAGAACCCATGCTTTGGTGCAAAATTGACATCAATGATACTCCACAGTGGGGTACCCCAGTGACTCCCAACAAAGTGATGGGTATGGGAAAAAAAAAAAGCAAAAAACATAACAAAAAAAGATAGAAGGAAAAAGAAACATCATATTTTACCATCATAGATATGTATCATTAATAACTTAGTACTTAATTACTCAACTTCATTTTGAGTCTATGTGACTCCTCCATAAAGGAGATTTATTTATTTATTTATTTATTTATTCTTTTATATCAAGGATAATGAAATAAGCACTCATGTGCTTCTTTACATGCAGTCCCCGTGTGTATGCAGTTTTGTAAATTTCGTCCTCGGTTCCCAGAAATTAGTGACTGGACCAGTACCACACCAGCTGTTTCATCCTTGGGGGGTACATCATGCTTGCCACTGGATGCTGGTGCTAATTTCATGTCAAAGTAGGTCACCCTTCACTTGATCTCAACAGCTATTATCTTGCAATAATTGGTTCACTATGACTTTGTCATTACTATTCAGGATATTTACATTACTGGTAATTCTTTTCTTTCTACCATCTCTCTTGTAAATTGAAACTATTCAGAATAACTAACGAACTGTTTTCTCTGTCCTGTCTCCTTTCTTTATCAGTACTATTCAGAGACGAAGGCAGCCGGAATGACGTGGGCTGAGCTGAAGAGGATCTCCCAGAACCAAGGCAGTTGGAGGGGTGTTGTTGCAGCCCTCTGTTCCCCAGGGAATTCACAGGCATTAGTAAGTCATTATTCAGAATATTTCTTTGATTTCTATTTTCTTTCTTGTCTTTTAAATTTCAAGTTCTCTGTCTGTATTAATCAGAATAATTCATTTCTTCTTTTTTTTCTTTCCTGTCTTCTTTGGCATTTCTATTCAGAATAATTTTAAAACAAACTGTTATTAGATACTTCCGTGTCTTCTTTCTTTTCAACACTAGTTACACGACTAGACTAGTTATTAGTTTCTTTCCTGTCTTCTTTTCATAACTAAATGAAACACATTGCTTGTCATTTTCTTTCCTGTCATCTATATTATAGATCATTACAATTTAGAATCCCTCACTTCTTCCTTTCATTATTACTGTTACTATATCATCATCATCATCATCATCATCATCATCATCATCATCATCATCATCATCATCATCCTAATTATTTCCATTCCTTTCCTGTCTCCTTTCCTTGCACTGTGATTTTTCATTTTATTTACCTCCATGCCTCTTTCTACACCATCTTCCCCAGGATGCTTTTTGGCTAGAGCTGCATACAACTTTTTCAACTGGTTCACTTCACAAAATGAACTGAACTTCAAATCAAAAACTAAATGTGAAACTATTTCCCTTCCCTTTTAAGCTTTTCCCATTAATTTTCCCAAAGCCACTACACATTTTGATCCAAGGTACTTAGAGAAGAACTTTTACAGAAAAAAAATTCAATACACGTACTCCTTTCTCCCAAAAATAGAAAAAATAAAAGAAACAAAGGCGGTATGTATACAAAGTCATGTGGGTGCATCAGTGAATATATATGTGTGTGTGTGTGTGTGTGTGTGTGTGTGTGTGTGTGTGTGTGTGTGTGTGTGTGTGTGTGTGTGTTGTACATCAGTGCATATTGTGTGTCTGTGTGTGTGTATACAAACATTTTTATTCAAAATATAAACAAAAGAAACGCGTCTAATACACCGATTTGATTTAAATCAAATACAATCTGATCTTTTTATTAATCTCTTAGGAAAAGGTTGTGTGGGGGGAAGACATACTGAACTGGCAGGTAATCTGATACAATGATTGCCTGCCAGACAGACAGATCACAGACAGAAAATTTAAAGTACAGAACAAATTCAAAGTTTTAACTTGAATCCTACACGGAAACATGGCCTTGTTCAACTTTACCTGTCAATGTCACTAACTGTGCCACTGAAGGGATCATGCAGTTTACATAACACAGCAACTTTCTGGGTGTTGCCCTAAAACCATTGGTCAAACTAGCAAAGGGAGGAAGAGGAAAAAAAATGTGTGGGGGTGTGTTTATTCACTGGTCTGTCACACTCCCTCCCACACACTCTGCACTGCATCCTCCCTGCTGTTTTAGATCTTTGTTTTGACACAGCACCTTCCCTTGTCTCCGCTTGACTGAGTTCTTTACTGCTATTTCATCACCAGGGCTCTTGTTTTTCTTCAAAGCCTTGGTGGGGTACCCCACTGTCAGTTTTAATGTCCCAGTACTGGGTCAGAACAGGCCACTATGTCAATAAAACTGAGTAGATAGTAGGTAGGCCTAATAAATATACACCCAAAAACAGAAAAATTAATTCATATAGATATGAAATGTAAATGAATAAAAGAAAAATGAATTAACAAGTAACCTATAAAAAAAAACAACTTAACATTAATTTTGAACACACCAAGACCAAGACCAATGTTCACTTCATAAATGAATTGACTGAAAGAAGAAGAAAAAACAACTGATCAAATACTGAAATAGGGACATTAATTTTGAAATGAAGACTAAGCCAAGGCTAGTGATTTTGCATTATATATCCTGAAGTGTTTATGAACGTTGGTTTTGATGTGCAGAATCCACAGGCCCATGACGGCAGTACAAAACGTGTGACGTCAATACCCCGTCCAGTGAACAATCACCCGCAGCCTCCTTCCCCCTTTGATCGGACACACCTCCACCTATCCCCACACCCACCCTCCCACACTCCCCCCACCCCTTCCCTGTATCGTGCACAGCCATGCGAGGCCATCACTCAAGCTGACATGATCGATGTACGATAAAGTGACAAGAGAAGACTGGCAAAGATGGGAGACGAAGATAAATAGTGACGATCGACAGTTGACGAGGACGTAAAAAAAAAATGATGGGGCACAAAATACACACACACTACCTGCTTTCTGAGCAGACGACAGCCCGAAAACTCCGACAATGTTGATTCTGACGGACAGAAAGGGATGAAGTCGGTTCTGATGAAATGATTTCGTAGATCAAAGTTTGTTTTGTTTTGTTTTGTTGTTTTTTTTCTCTCGATTATTGATGCACTTTGAAAATTCCGCTGGACTTAATCCTTAGAGCAAGGTCCGCTTTTTGAAACGAACAGCAACAAGTCGACGTCGCACAGTTGTTTCATCAAACTCCTCCCCTGAAACACGAAATCGATAGAAACATAATAATGTTTAACATCTTAAAACTTTCCGGTCACTTTCAATTCTAACAGCAACAACAATCATGAACAAAAATAACAGGTTTAACTTTTTTTTTCCCCACACTAATCGAGTCCAAACTACATCTCCAAAGTGATGTCATCCAAACCAGCACATCAGTCGATTCAGCGTGTTTGGCAATTGCGCGTGACCCTGGATTAAAAATTGTAGGATAACCACATGTATCACACACGGAAACAGTAAATGTCTCACCCGTATAAATCCATGAATTGAACGAAAATAACTCCTAAGATTCTATTTTTACGGGCGACCGATCCGTTCTGAGGCGAAATTCTGCAACTAGTGCGGCTATTTTCGGAAAAGGAAAACACACGCTCGTGGATTGTATGCAAAAACACAACCAGACTATCTCTCTTCGATAACAAATGTCTTTTCCTTGAAATCTGTCTGTCGTACACTACGGTATCTAAATAAAGGCACCCAGAAATGTACTTACAAACAAAACGTTTGGTGTTATCTTTTGAGGAAAGCTCCCGTGCTTCATACATCCAGCACTACATTTTCTGGCGGAACAGCCTGGTGACTGGTTACTATGTGCGCAGGCGCATTTGCGTCATCAGTGACCCAGTTTGTCAGTCGCGCAAAGGGGGAAACTTAGGTGGCCGAAAGGTTACGACAGAACAGCTTTTCTTTCTCCCATGATAGGGAAGAGCGCGGCTCGTTTTAGCAGTGTACTGTATCTAAAATAGTTCAAGAGACTCAAAACAGTGCAAACAATCGCACTGAACGAGCTTAATTTGTGGCTGTGCTTGGATAAAGGCAAAGAGTGTGAGTGTCATGTTGATTATCTGTAGATCTTGACCTTGATGGTGGGATCATGACGTACTTCAGTTGGCAAGAATACCTGTATTCTGTTGAAGGACAAAAATCGAACGTTGTGGGGTGAAAGTCGGAATGATATATCCTCTGCTTAAAAGGAGACCAATCAATTTTGTAGTAAAAACTACCAGACAGAGAGTTTGTAAATGAAATAGCGTAGTTTGTAAATTTAACCAGGCAATGAATGGAGGGACTACCTCTGGCCTTTATGAATAAAGTTTTATTTGCGCACTCGTGTACGCTTAAGGGGATATACCCTACATGGGCTTCTGTGGGTGCAACACACACACACACAACGCACGCACGCACGCACGCAGCGCACACCACACATATTTCAAACTCCCATTGTCTATTCCTTTATTTTGTTTTAAATGATCTAGCCTGATATTTCTTCACTTCCTACGTTTCTGAATGGGCTTAGTTTTCGATATCCGTTTTACAAGTCTGAGCCTTTCAGTTTTTCTCTATTTTTTTCTGAAATCTTGTTTTCTTGTGAACACAAATATACACCATGCATTGCGTAGGCCTACTGCTTTTTTTTCTTTCTTGAGCGTAACAAGCCTTTCCTGTGTGTCTCATACACACACACACACACACACACAACACACACACACACACACACACACACACACACAACACACACACACACACACACACACACACACACACACCGGGGACAGGGTGTAAAAAAAAGATATGAGTGCTTATTTCATTATCCGCGATATACAAGAATAAATAAACAAAAAAAGCACACATACCAACACATACTTACGCGCACGCACGCACGCGCGCGCGCAACACACACACATATTCCCACACACACACACACACACACACACATCACACACACACACACACACACACACACACACACACACACACACACTGTCACATTCATACACATTCACACACACACACACACACACACACACACACACCACACTGTCACATTCATCACACACACACACTACACACACACACACACACACACACACACACACACACACACACACACACACACACACACACACACACACACACACACACACATTCACAACACACACACACACACACACACACACACACACACACACACACACACACCACACACACCACACACGATACCCCAAGTTCTCATTTCCGACAGCCTCTCTGGGAATACCAGAAGCTGACGGAAAACAATGGCTGGCTGAAAACGGAGACGCATAATACACACGTATGCCGCAAACGGCGTCGCGCACTCAAATTCGACGGCGCGCGCGCGTGCACACACACACACACCACAACGTACGCACATACGCACAGCACAGCACGCGCACTCCGCACACACCACAGACACACGCGCACGCACGCACGCACACACACACACCACACACACACATCACGCACGCGCCACACACACACACACACACACACACACACACACACACACACACACACACACACACACACACACACACACACACACACTAGAATCTCACTCAAGAGGATTTTTCCTCTGGGGTTAACATCAGTGCCGATTCCACTACCCCCCCCCCTCACCCCCCCCCCACCCCCAAAGTCCTTCGGATGAGACTATAAATCGAGGTCCCGTTTGCGAACGCACGCAGACATCTTGCGCATACTTTTACAACATTCCGCTTTTCGGAAGAGTAGGCCATTATGTGTCAGTGGGAAACGGATTACAAATTTTACAGCAACCTGAAAATGCCGTGGTAAGCTAAGGCCCTGCAGGGGTCCGAAGAGCCTTGTCCCTCATGGGAGGTCAGAGGTCAGATGTCGGCCTTCACTCAGGTTTGGGTGTGTTGGACAGGTCTGAAGGAAGTGTTCCACTGTCATGGGAGAAGTGCCACAGGGGCATACTGCAGAATCACCAATGTGGAATTTGGTAAAAACATGTGATATCTGTGTCTGCAGTGTCCTGTCCTCAGTCTCACAATGGTCAACGCATCGTGAAACCCACACCGTCTTCGGTAGAAGAGTAGGTCAGCCATGTTCACTGCAAACATAGAGCACTCACACCCTCAGCCATGGTAAACCACGCTGCTTCACATCCTGATGAAAGCTGGGCTCCGCCATGTTCAACTTGGCTATAACACCCTGCCTGAACAATTCACAGTGCAGTGCGGTGCCATAAATCATCACATTTCCAGTATTCCAAGTTCAGAGGATTATAGCTATAAACTATTTATTTATTCATTTATTTATTTATTGTTTTACATCACTATAGCTAGGAGTAGGCAGACGGAACTATTGTGCTAGCTCTCTGACTTCATTAATTAACTTTAAACGTCCCCGAAATCTGAATGCGGCTACCTTCCATGGTAGGCAAAAACGGTGCATATGCAAACCTCGAGTTGTAGCCGAGAATCGAAAACAAAATAAACAAACCAAAAACAAAGTAAACAAAAACCACATAAGTAATCAAAAGAGAGGAGGCAGGTTTGTTTTGGAAAAGAAAATTTTGCCAGCATAGACACGAAAGAAAAGGCTGCGTGTACTACATCTCAACAATTTTTCTTCGTTACTTTTGTTTTCTCTAAGGCTATGTTATCCATGTTTATCTAAATCAATCTATGTTTCACTTTAGTGTGGATCTGAATTCAAAATATTCCAAATAAAGGGGAGAGAGAGCGATGGGGGGGGGGGGGGGGGGGGGGGGGGGGGGGGGCGAATCAATGAATTAATAATCTTTATTTTTGAAGGGTTACAGATAAGCATTTAAATACTTTTTTTCCATCCGGCCCTTGGCTTGATTAAGAACAGACAAGAGAGGAAAAAAAACAATCACCCACAACAAGAACAACAAAAGTTCAACATATGATTTAAAGAAATGGGATAACTGTGTATTCAACAAACACATAATCCCCAACTGACCTGAGCATTTAATGCCAAAACAGATACATTGACAGTAATTATATGTGAGAGAGAGAGAGAGAGAGAGAGAGAGAGAGAGAGAGAGAGAGAGAGAGAGAGAGAGAGAGAGAGAGAGAGAGGAGTATTGCTATACTATCTGTTACAATACACCAAAGTGTGATTTTTTTTTAAAGGCGTCCCGGTAATATTAATCTCATAAAAAATAAGCGTATCATCTGTTCTCTTCTCTTATTTCCGTCTCGGCTGTCGTCCCCCACGCCATGTCTGGATCCTGTTTCTGTCCTCTGCACCATGGCAGCCACCTTGACGCTTGTGTCTTTTTGCGTCACTGGGTGTGCAGTTTACGTCATTGACAAGAAGGAAAACAGCCAGCGTGAAAGAAAGGGAAAAGGAAAAGTGGAAATATGAAAGGCCAAACAAACAAACAAGAATCAATCCAAATCTCAATGATTATTTCACACACCTGTCTTTCTTATTGTTTCTTTTGTTTGTTGTTGTTTGTTTTAATAATTTGCTTGCACTCTTGTCCTTTACTTTCCTGTAGTCTTTTCTTTCTTTTTCTCTTCTTTTTTTTTTATAAAGAAAATCTGTCACTTGATTTTTCTTTTCTATTCCTTTTTATTTTAAAAAAATCCTGTCTTTCTTCAAAGCTGTTTTTTCCTTTCTTTTTCTTCTTCTTCTTCTTCTTCTTTTGTCGTTTTTGTTTTGTATATTTGTTTATTTTGGTTGTCTTTCTTGACATCCAGCCAAGACACTAAACTGTAACTGGGTTTTCACGCAAGGTTTTCAATGTTGTGACTGATCTTTATTATTGACCACATACTGATTTTAAAATGAATTGTTCCAGTAATACCTTTCTGCAGTTTGGATATGAAACAACGAGCGAAGATAAAATAAACAAAGCAAGAAGGCTTTAAAAAAAAACCCCCAAAGTAGCAAACGAAATTTGAAAAAAATCGACCGACAATGTTTCCATGTTGGCAACTCATTTTTTTTTAACGGCTTTAGCCTAGTGGTTAGAGCGTTGAGCTCGTAATCTGACGGCCGGGTTCAGCCACCACGGAGACAAGCTCCATTGGAGGGGATTTTCCCTCCTATAGTTAACATCAGTGCTGACTTCACTCCCCAGGGAGTCCTTCGGACGAGGCTATAAACCGAGGTCCTGTGTCGACGTGATTTGGCGAATAAAACCTGTTCCATCTTTTGGAAGAGTAAACCATTGCGTGTGAATTGGGTGTGAAAATGGACACGATGAGAAAGAAAAATGTGGTCAGAACTACACACACGCGCGCACGCACGCGCGCGCGGCGCAAACACACCACACACACACACACACACTCACACCACACACCACACACACACACACACACACTCCACACACACCAACGCACAACACACACACACACACTACTGCACCACACACCACACCACACACACACACACCACTACACACACACACACGCCACACACACACACACTACACACACACGACACACACACACACACACACACACACAACACACACACACACACACACACACACTACAACACACTGCACACACAACACACACTACACACACACACACACACACCACTACAAAGCAAAGAATGCGATTATGTTTTGGCAGGGAGCGGTGCTGTATGCAGCATTAATGTCAGTCAGTCAGTCACTGCGACGTTACGTCACAGCGGGTGTTATAGTATTGAAAACTGATACGCCGTCAGTCTGAGAGTGGCTTATCTATCCTATTTATAGCAGGGGGCCAGACTACTGCCTATTTTTAGTCTCGCTATGCTTGTTACTTTGAAGTGTGTCAAACAAAATTGAATGAATGAGACTAACCTGGAAGAAGTGGGTTCGGAAATAAATGAGTGTGTTGTGTGGGGTGTGTGTGTGTGTGTGTGTGTGTGTGTGTGTGTAATGTAAAAGAGATAAGGTTGGAAGAGGTAGGGGGAGAATGTCAAGACTAGGACAGGGATAAGGGGGGAGGGGGGGGGGGGGCGAGGGGTAGAAATAACAGCATAGGGAAAGGGTGATGGTGATGGAAGAGTGAAGCAGAAATAAAGGCAGCACTGCAAAAAAAGACAACATTCCAAGCTCGCTTTCCACAGGATGGATCATATCCACACTGAAAGCAGCCCCTCACCCAACCACGGTCCAATTCATCTGTTGTCCCAGTGCTCCCATTAAGCCAAAAGCTCACTCCACTCTGGGCAGGGGCCAGTCAGAGCCTAAAAGGCCAAACCCCCAGAGAGGACATAAGCTGCAGATGAAGATCGAACCCCCACCTTCCACTTGGCTAACCACTGGGCCACAGTGGTCGGCCCCTCCTCCAGGGAGCTGGGGTTTGATCCGGGCAAAGCTTTGGGAAACAGTGGATGGTTGATGGAGATTTTCTTTGAACGCTTTCTTCTCCTCCCCAGGCAAATTTGAGGATGGATGGTGTGTGTGGTGTGAGACGTGTTTTATGTGTGTTCATATGTGTAGTATACATTCATGTGTTTAGTTTAGTAATATATGAGAGAAAGTGGGAGGTGTATGTGCACACACCTGTGCCAGAATGTTTTGCCAATACTTCAGATTTTGGTATTTACTGCTTAAAATTTTGTAAACATGAATTCCAATTTAACTCCCCCCCCCCCCCCCCAAAAAAAAAAAGAGAAAAAAAAAAACAACAACAAACAACAATAAACCAAACCACAGCAATCATTTCCTTCTCACAGCACACATTCACGGATCACAACAACCCAGTTGGTGTTTGCAATACAAAATATATTTCCATTTGTTTATATCTGATGAACAATATGCAATTCAAGGGGTTGATTATGGTGCACAACTACAAAATGCTGATTTCAAGGAGGGACATTTGTTTCCTGATCCCAGAGATCCTGACATGTACACCCTCCCCCCACCCCCACCCCCCCCCAAAAAAAGAGAAAAAAAATCTTGTTCTTTTAGCTACTCACATAATAGTCTACAATGCTGTATTATTTCAAGTCTATCTGAGGACTGTGTTGGTGTATATCGCCTTGGTCTTTTTAAAAAAAAAAAAATTATTTTTTTTTTTATATTAAATTCAAAAAGTTCATGTCAAGCAATTAGCATCAACTAACCTTGTAGTTGTTTAAAGTGATCTCTTTAGGTTTAGGCATCCTTGACATTTCTTTTCTGTGTGTGGTGTGTGTGTGTGTGTGTGTGTGTGTGTGTGTGTGTGTGTGTGTGTGTGTAGTGTGTGGTGTGTCAAAGTGTGAGTGTATCAATTCTTCGACAATTCTTTATGAGATTTTATGCTAACAGATCAAGCAATTTTATCTGTATCTTCTTTACACACTTGTCACAAAACAAAACTATGCTACATAGGTTTTCCTTGTTTGGGGGGTTTTGTTTTTTTTGGTGGTCACTTTTGTACTTTGGATAAAACAGCATAATTGTGTCTGTGCTGAAATGGCTATGATAAACTGTTTCCTTGATTAATCAAATCATTCTGAATGTTTCCAGCCTCTCTCTGACACACCTTCACCCAATCAATGCAATACAGGGAGAGCATAGCTTCAATACACAGTCTTACACAAGCCTCTCCTGTACACTTGTCTGATTTGATTTACTTCCCCTGTTGATCTTCAGGACTGGCACCAACAAACCCCCCCCCCCCCCCCTTTGGAAGAATGCCTGATGTCTCAGAATTTAAGTCATGTGTGTTGTGGATGAAGATTCAAGATATAATTCAGATCTTCTACGTGAGGGCTGATTTTGATGTGGTCACAGTCTGAGGAAGCCATCATCTAACACTGGCCTGTCCTAACTGCTATTTGTCCCAAAAAAAAAACAGTGTTCCATGTGTTTCTCTTAATATTTGAAAAAGGGAAAAAAAAAATCCACAAGCTGAACTGACTTGATTTCGATTTCATAAAGGGGAAGTATCATACTGAAGGATGTTTCAGGATGTTGCTGTTACTTCTGATTTTCTGCAAAGGGCTTAGCATATAATTATTTATATCCTTACAACACTAAGCAAACCCAAACCACTTCTGCCAGAGAAATCCCAAGACAGGACTTAAAGCTTGCATGTGATATTACAGATAATTTAGGATCTTAATGGCAAATGATATTACAGATAATTTGGGACCTTAGCAGTAAATAATATTACAGATAATTTGGAATCTTTAAAGTAAAATGATATTACAGATAATCTGCGATCTTAACGGCAAATATAAGTATTGGATCTAAGGCAAATGATATTACAGATAATTTGGGATCTTAAAGGTAAAACATTTCTTGTTTCATGTAAACCCCTCTCAATGACCATGCCCAATGCCAAGGCACATTCCAAACACATGGTACACGATAGATCAGAAATAGGGTGGTTTATGTTTTCATCCACAATATGCAGAAAAACAAGAAGAAAAAAAAACAACTTCACTTACAAATCTAGCACACCTAGACATTAACAACAACCACTACAATATTCAAAAGTACAAAGTAAAAAAAATAAAAAAAAAGATTTTAAAGACAAAAAATATATATCTATCTAAATGGAAAAACAAACAAAACCTAGTGACAGTCACTTAAAATATGTATGATATATATATATACTTTGATGAGGCCAGCACACATTCCTCACAGTAAAGAGAGTACACACCCACTGAAATCAGCTATCCTGACTCCAAACAACTGAATTCATAAACAGCCCATCTGTGTCTAATTTGCTGCTTTATGAAAACAAACCCAGAAACAGTATATGGATGCCTTTTTCTCTCAGAAAACACAAGCAGTTTCAAAAGTACAACAGGACTTTCACAACATGGACAGCAACCTTCAACCACTTCCACCTTGACCAATATAATCTTCTCCCCTAAACAAGTATTTTAAAAATCTGTCGGAAAATAGCCATTTTTCAACAAAACAGTAACAAAGTCACAAACCCAACAAACATTACTCTATATAACGCAGGTATATGTAAGGAAAACAGTCTTTGGTATATGTTCTGTCTGTTACCAATCGGTGAATATTTTTTCACATCAAACGATAAGAAATGGAGAAGTCTTGAACAACAATGCAGCCAGCAGTACAGCACCTGGTTTTCTGATCTGCTTGGTTCTGCAGACTGTCGGTTTGCTAAGTTCTTACCAGTCTTGAAACTGAAAGCCTCATACTTTCTGAAACAGATCTTCCAAAGACCCTACATGTAAATCTCTCTTACTGTATATCATGATAGATAAACTGCTGTAGCAATTTTCCCACTTTGGATTCAAAAGATCTTTTCTGCTTGAAAAAAAATGTCACAACTTCTTAAAATCACCTTTGACGAATTTTTCAAAACACACTGTTCTATCTTAAATCACATTTCTAGAAAATACCCCTGCAAATTCTCACTCTTGGAAAAAGAAGTGAACATGAAAAATGCACATGATGGAACACAATTTTACTGTTGTACAAGACAACTGTGATGTAAACATAAGCTAAGAGTACCGGGTATGTAATATGAATCCTCAAAACAAACGATTATCAAGAAACAAAACGGACGATATTCATCATACAATATGACTAAAACACAACAGATTAAAAAATCCTGTTCACACTAGTTTATGAATTCTCACTATCAACACACAAGTCAAACGATTTTTGTTGAAAAAAAAAAGAAAAAAAAAAGATGCCAAACCAAAAATAAAAAACAAAAAAAAAGACGAAACAAAATGAAACACGCAGATGCATGCTTGTACAACATGCATGCACAGCATGCATGAAAATGATGTCATGTCAGCCTGAGCTTAGAGCACAAACTGAATAGAGGATGCGGGGGAAACGATCGGTCACTCTGAATGAGTACATCTTCATGTTTACGCTTGTTGTTTTTTCTTAAAAGAAACATCAATACATATCTATGTTTATAATCATACAGTATCATAAAGCATTCACAAAACATGGCATCAAACTTGTGCTTGAAGCATATCTGTACATAACAAACAATACAACAACAATCAATACTAATAGCACATGAAGGAAATAACCCTCTGGATTTTGTTCTCTACTTCTCTCTCTCTCCTACCAGTGTGTCCATGTGACAAGAGACTGAAATGATGTAACACACATCCTGCCTTCCATTTCAAACTGCTGTCCTTCAAACTCTAAGGACCAATACAGCCCTCAAGATTACGCTTATCAAAAAAACCCCAAACAGCTACTTTCCTTCATGTGCCTAAGTAAATGTGAACAACGCACTATTACATACGAACGTTATGTACCCCAAGACAAATTTCATTTGTATCACTGCCAGTGGGGGCAGCCTGTAGCCCAGCCAAGACACACCATGGACAACATGGAACAACAAAACAAGACAGACCATGGACAACATGGAACAACAAAACAAGACAGACCCACAAACACAACAACAACAAAACAAGACAGAACCACACAACAAAACAAGACAAAACACGACAACAACAACAAAACAAAACAGACCACAACAAACCACATCATGAACAACAGTGTTGGATATGACAGACGACAAGCGGGATTGAACCCAAACGATGACACCACAATTCCAATATCAGGATGTACATGACCACAATTTCAATATCAGGATGTACATGACACGACCACAGACCCCATCCCATGTTGTAGCTGCCAACATTCCATTCCCTCACCAAGATTGTAAGCAGCAAGGGCAAGAGCAGACACGAAAGAGGTAAAATGATGAAGGAGGGAGAAGGCAGAATTGAACCCAAGAGCTTTGTGAACCACGTTCTGAACTAAACCACTTCCTTGTCAAAATTGAAGACTTTTATGTTCCTTTGCTACAAGGGTTACCAATGATGAGGTTTTTGTATATGCAACACCTTTTTTTAAACCCCGCCATTGAGGTATTGCATTCTGACTAATGGGAGGATTTTAAAACTTGAAAATAAATTGGTTTGCAGTTCTTTTTTTATTTGTTCTGGACAAACTTGGTAGCAAGTGTGCACTGCATCAGATTTTTTGTCTTTGTCAATTCAGAAGACACAGAGCCACCTACTTGCATGTTTGTTTAGCATGGACCTTTAGTTATTTCATCTGAAAAACTAGCATCCAGCCCAACTCAGAAGCATAGAGTGATCTAAAAAATCAAAAACAAAAGAAAATGTGTGCCCATAAGTAATCCTAAGCAGTTATTTGTTGTTTTTGTTGTTGTTTTCTTGTTTTCCCTACGCAGCTCATGTGGTTCCAGACACTCAAGGGACCTTTCTGTTCAGTCTTCTGTGACTACTGGGCAAAAATCTTCCCTCATTAACAAAAAAGTCTAAATAAACTTCCACATTTAAGGCAGAAAAAAAAGAAAAGAAGAGATCACAAAAATCTTCATATTCAAGTTAAAAATAATAGATAAAAAAAGGGTAAACAAAACACCCTCTCCATAGGAATAAAAACAAATGGAAAGGAGGGGGAGGGGGGGAGGAAAAATTAAAAAAGAACGGAGGGTAGGAAATAGAGAGGAGACAACAGACAACACACTGATAACCAACAGAGTAACATCCAACCACAACGCAGCAACACTGAAGTTTGAAAACAACAAAAAAAATCAAATCTTGTTTGACACGAACATTTTATTGTAACAACCATACTAAAAGTTTATATCATCAATCAAATGAAGAAAAAAGAAAATCACATAGAAAACCTATTCCAATTATACAATTTCTTCTGCAGAATTAAGTAGGAAAAAAAACTGTACGAACAGAAATGACCAAGCTTTCACACCTTACATACACGCACAACTTTCTCTTTTAAAAAACACACACACACACCAAAATTCAGGATAAGAATCTAAAAACGGATCAAGTAATTGCCAAACTGACACCTTTCCATGGAGAAATGTTTAGTCTACATCAATATTTCATATTTTTTCACTGATCTAAAACCAGAAGCTTAAGACACATACTGAAATGGCCATTTTCCCTTCATCCCATTTTTTTCTGCCTTAAAAAGAAAATCCCAACCCTTGCCTTTTGCACTTTTGATATGTCATTTTATTCATTGTCATTTTATTCTCAACTCATAACACCCCCCCCCCCCAAAAAAACCCAACAACCAAACAAACATCAAACAAGCAACAAAAAAACCCACTTCATAACACACAGTCTTAGAAAAAACATTATGACAAATCAAAAGTACTGAAAAGCTAAGGCATCAAAGAAACCTCATACTGATGAATCTTTACTGTGAAACCGTACACTAACCAACCCACTCTTGTCGTTTATAGCCCACCAACCGTACAGTCCATTGTCGCAACTTGTAAAAAAACAAAACCATACACACTTGTCTACCTGATCACAAACATCAACAGAACGAAGGTAACCGAAACAAGGGAGTTAACTCAGGATTTCTGTAGCAGGAAAATTGATGAATTGAAGAGTTAGAAAACTCGGCGTTTCTCACAGCAGCATGCATACGTTCATGTAGATGGTGCCTAATTATCTCCTCTTCCTCTCTGCCTGACTTCTCCCTTAACTCCTTGAGGAGTCATCCAGGCACTGGAGCACGCACTGAGTTTTTCAGACAGTGTGGTATGGGCAAGTTGAACCTGGCGGAGCCCATCCCCATCCACATGACATGTGCATGCTGGGTATGTTCATGTCAACCAGACCTTGGCTGCCCTACTCTTCTATGAAAATGGGCAGGTTTTTAACCAAAAGCACAAGGGATCCTAAACTAAATATGATTATATAAATATCACTTAAAAGAAAAATGTAAACTAGATATCAAAATCACTTTTTTGAAAAGCTTAAGTTCATCCTATACTCGGTTGGTAACATTCCTTGCCAGACAAAACCCCCCCCCCAAAATACAAAAAATTTCCTTGCCAGGTTGCTTACATGTAGCTGGCAGCCTCATCTGCTCAAACCTGTGAATCTGTAACGATAAAGAATCGCTGACGAGACAAAGACCTTTCAGGAATGACTCCTCTGTTAGGTTGTGCTGCCAAGACACAGACTTTTCACAGATCGTCCTCATGGATTTGAACAGAGAAAGGTTCTTGAGAGATGCAAGTAGGAGTTCGAACCTTTCAGGCCAGGGCGTAAAACGAAAAAAGAAGAAGAGGAAAAAAAAAACCCAGCCCCATAGCAGCACAGTCCAGCCGTAAGGTGATTGTGGGTTTTCTTGTATAATTCCACAACTTCCATAGGAAGAGGGTTCTATGTAGGGGAAACAATGATGACAGATCACTTTTCATCCTATCTGAAACCAAGAATTAAAACCACAAACACACTTTTCATTCTAGCTGAAAAAAAACAAGAATTGACAAAACCACAAACGTGTCTCACTCATGTTATCATTAAAAACAAAAAACAAAACCATGAACAGCTCCACTTGCAAACTTCAAGAAACAAACGAGGATAAAAGACACTGCACACACACACAACACAGACAACACACACACACACACGGACAACACCACACACACACACAGGACACACACACACACACACACACACACACACACACGACACACACACACACACACACAGACACACACACACACACAGACAACACACACACACACACACACACACACAACACACACACACACACACACACACACACACACACACACACAACACACACACACACACACCACACACAACACACACACACAAACACACACACACACACCACATGGACAACACACACACACACATGGACAACACACACACACACACACACACACACACACACACACACACACACACACAGACAACACACACACAGACAACACACACACACACACACAACACACACACAGATACAACACAGACACGGTAAGTGGTGTTCTTGGCTGGTCAGTCTCTCTCTACACACACTACAGGCTGACCCCCCACCAGCCCCTCTCTCTCCCCCTACCCACCCTCTCTCCCGTAACACACGTGGCCACACAACATCAACCGTCCGACAACCGTGACTGCTTTGCCGGAGGAGGCACAATGTCGTCATCGCCCCCGTCGTCTTGCGACTCGGAGGAGGGGGGGCCCTGGTCACTGGCCGAGGTCACCCCCCCTCCCGCGTCGTGATTGGGTGACACCGGCTCCATCTTGACCGGCCCCGAGCTTTTGGAGCCCCCCGGAGCTGCCACGAGAGGACAGGGACTCCTGTGGCTGAGGTGGCGAAGGAGAGAGTCCCCCTGCACACAGGTCATGAACAGTACAGTGAATAGGTAAACATATGTAATTAGACAAGATGTTGACAACAATATAGAGTCCCCTGCACACAGGTCATGACAGAACAATGAATATGTGATATAGACAAGATATTGACAACAATGTAGAGTCCCCTGCACACAGGTCATGACAGAACAATGAATAGGTAAACTATAAGACAAGCAATGTAATATAGACAGTGTGCCGGGGAACAGATGACATTTACAAAACTGCATACACACGGGGACTGGATGTAAAAAGAACAAGAGTGCTTATTTCATTATCTCGATATAAAAGATAAATCAAATAAATCAAAATCAGACAAATGAAGACAACAATATAGAGTTCGCCTGCACACAAGTCATGAACAGATAAACTATAAGACAACAATGTAATACAGACAAGATACTGACAGCAAATACAGAGCCCACCCCACCCCACCCTGCACATAAGTCACAAGAGAACAGACAATGAAAGCTAAACAATGTGATTACAGACAAGATGTTGACAACAATAGAGAGTCCCCCTGCACAGAGTCATAACAGATAAACTATAAGACAACATGTAACATAGACAATTATAGACACTTATAGGACAAATGACAACTTAGACAACAATATAGAGTTCACCTGCACACAATTCACACACAACAGAACAGATAATGAACAGATAAAACTATGAGACAACAATGTGATATAACAAGATATTGACAATAAGAAAGTGTTCTGCTGCATACTACAATAGAACAAGAGTCCATAGGACTGAATAAACTACAATGGAACCGTGTAATAAAGACAAGGAAAAATAATTATTAAGAGTTTAATTGCACACAGTCACAACAGTACAGAAAATTGAACAAATAGCAATGGTGATGAAACATTGTAATCACAGACAACAGAAAGACAATAATCAACTTGGTTCCTTGGTTAGTTTATTTAAAGTCTCTTCATACAAACTGGTCATTTTGGACTATAAATAAATCTTGATAGAAAAAAAAAATCATTTGTCAGAGCAGGAAAAAAGTTGGTGTGGGTAAGATACATAACAAAGCTAAGAAACATATTAGGTATAATCAGACAATGACAAAAGGGGAAGGGGTTCTTTACACACACCAAAAAAATTACTGGAGGAGGGAGGGGGGGGGGGGGGGGAGCGGGGGGCTGTGTTGTAGAAACAAGCAAACAGATGGACAAAGTAACTCATATAAAAATGAAAACTTTGAAACAGTTTTTTTTTCTGAAAAAATGTTTGTCTTGCTATCACAAATTCACACGAAACACCCTCCCTATGATTTAAAAATCAGAAACAGCTAACTGCTCTCCAGATACACAGTCATAGATGACTCTGTATGAAAAATCGGGGAGTTGGAGTTGGGGATCTTTGCGCCTGGTGGCAGCATGATCTGTGGCTCTGTAGGTCAAATGCAAGCGCTTTGATTTGTCTTTACAAGAGATAGCGCTATACAAATTCCATGTATAATAATAATAATAATGACACATTCAGCTTCAAGCAGTAAACAAACAGACAGACATGTACACACAGACAGACATGTACACAGACACAGACAGACATGTACACACAGACAGACATGTACACAGACACAGACAGACATGTACACAGACACAGACAGACATGTACACAGACACAGACAGACATGTACACAGACAGACATGTACACACAGAGACAGACAGACATGTACACAGACAGACAGGTACACATACCCTGGAGTGAAGGACAGGCCAGCAGCACACACAGCAGCAGTGAGCGGCCCCTGCCCTGACTGCTGAGCACTCCACACCAGAGGGGACAGTCCTCCCAGGTCAGCACTGGCCAGCTGGAAGTCCCCCGAAAACAGGCAGGCAGCCAGTGGCAGTTGGTTACTGTAGTTTGTCAAAGTCACAGCACTGTGTGAGTTTGTTTACATTCTGTGATGTTAATCCAAATCAGTCACCTCTGTTTTGCCGGGCATTCCTGAGCTAACACCCTGTAGGCATGGATCACCCAGAACATGCACTCTGCCTCCCTCTCTTATCACACGTGGGAAGCACTATGAGATCATAAGTACACACTGGCTAGAGAAGTTTGCCTGTATGGCTGTTTTTAACTACCTAGCCACATCAGCAGCTGTACTCCAGCTGAAGACTATTTGTTCTCCTTTCCTCTGAAACACACTTTTTTATGCTAGACGCTAGTTATGATAAAAGGCAATCTCAAGCTAACATTTCAAAGCGTAGCATTTTTAATATAGACTTTGGCACGTTGATTATATTAATAACTTATTTTAAAACCTAGCATTTTCAACAAAGATGTTGACACTTTGATTTTGTCAACAACTGAAAAAGAGCTTTTAGCCTGAGTCAAATTAAAAACAGTGCCAACTGGCTGCTAAAAAAGACGCCTTGCTGGTTGATTCATTGTGATTTCTCATGTTGGTAACATCAATATGGTCAGTTAATTGGAAGGTGGTCACAGTGTCAATACTTTGAGAAAAGACAAAATATGTTTTCATGTGTAAAGACGACAAGTATTATAATATAAAACAATCCATTGGAGCACCTGAGCAAATCTTTTGCTCAATACTGAGATGTCAAAACTGACAGTGAAATTTTGCTCATCACTCATTTCATTTTTTTTTATTATATGGCATACTATATATTCCAGAGGCTTGAAGTTTTACACAATTTCCTGTACAAATCTTTTCTTTTAATGAACAAAATTTCAAACTTCTAAATGCAGAGGAACCTTAAAAACACACACACACACAAAAATTAGCTAAAAAAAATATAGGCCTAGGTCACCATTTTCCAATCACAGTTGCTCTCAATGTCATTCGGATGAGACTATAAACTGAGGCTCCGCGTGCAAACGCACGCAGAACATCTTGCACACACGTTAAAACCCCGTTCCGCCTTTCGAAAGAGCAGGCCATTGTGTGCCTATAAGAGTGGATGACAAAATAAAATTTTAAAAATAGTATAAAAAAAAACACCATCCCTGAGGAAAAAAATAATAAATGGGTAGGCGATGTACTTGTGGCGACATGCTCTCCCCAGGGAGAGCAGCCTGAATTTCATGCAGAGAAATCTGCTGTGACATAAAGTGGTATAAAATAAAATAAATATGTTTTTGATCACTGAAATCCCACACACCAATTATTACTGGGTTTTTTTTCTCATGATCCCTATGATCAAGGGGACAGGACAGCTCAGGGGTCAGAGCACTCACTTTCCCCAAGCTAAGGTTAAGCAGCATCGATCATGGTTACCAAGTGGGTGGGTGACCATTTGTGCACCTTGGTTTCAGTACAGTCTCCCAGCTGTAAATGGGTACCTGCCCTTTTTAGGGTCAGGGAAGGTAAAGCAGCGAGGGAGAGGAGATGGGCGCCACTCTCAAAATGCTGGCCCCTGTAAAAAGTGAGGTCTGATGCCTCACTCCCTAATGACTACATAGGTTATGAGACACCTTTACCCGACTATGATCCTCACTATCACCATAACACAGACAGACAGACTGACAGACCAGGTACTGACCTGCAGTGAGCACGGCGTTCTGCAGATGGGAGGCGGTGTTGGTTTGCTGTGTGGGCGTGTTGATGGACACCGCCGGCGTCTCCAGGGCGGTGTAGGCTGCCACCTGCCGCTGTGTGCACACACAATGTCACCACAGCCATCATCATCACTTTTGTATTCCACAACCCACGGCACGATAAGAAAAGCATCTACACAGCTAGCCCCCCTCTCCCCCTCTCACACTGCCTGTGGATTGTCTGACACTTCTGATATGACAAGAACTTAACTATGAAGCCAGACTGTGATCACCAACATCCACAAAGAAACACAGTGATATGACAATAATTTAAAACATGAAGCCAGACTAAATGAAAAGGCAGCTGTGACGAGGAAATCCCATTTTTCTCCTGACAGACTGTGTATCTGAAGCTCTTGAAGAAGGACAAAAACTCATCACACTGACACAGACTTTGGTGAAGACAAAACGCGCATATCATCATGAACAGAGACATGAAGGACTTCAGAATCACCATTATGGAGATAACCCTACAGACTCAGTTGTACGGTCCACAAGAGGGGCTGGAAAGGACATGCCATTATTTTCCCCAGACACATCTAACGGTGTCGAGCGAACGAAAGAAGAAGAATCCCCATTTTCTAATGAGGACAGCACTCACCTCTTGGGATTCTGATTACATGATGATCTGAAAAAAGCTGTGTGTTCTACTTTTCCTGTACACTAGCATTGATTTTATACCTTCTTCATTGCACGCTAACTATTCCTAAAATCTCAGAAATGACAAAGACAGAATCCCATCTCCTGTATACACACATGCACATACACACAAAAAAACATATCTAGCCCTCCCCCAACACACACTATCACGCACACACATACACACACACACTATCCCACTCACATGCAAGATGCTAGCTGTGCCTGTCCAGGTATGAGGACTTTTAATCCTGGTTTCTTGGAAATACATTCATCACCCCCCCCCCCCCCCCACCACACACACACACACAACACACTATGACACTCACATGCAAGATGCTGGCCGCCCCTCTCTCAGGTATGAGGACTTTCAGTCCTGGTTTCTTGGAGGAGGCAGAGGTGCCAGCGGCGGCAGCAGCAGCAGCAGTGATGGCGGCGGTGTTTTCATGCAGCGCCACCGGCACAGGGGGGGAGGGGGAGGTGGTGGCGGTGGCTTGAGGCTGGGGGGACGCTCGAGCTATGGGGGCCGGGCTGACACGAGTCCCTGTGCAATGAATGATGGTATGGTGATGTGAATAGATACAGACTGCTGGAAATTAAAGAGTAGTGGCAGAATGGAGGGGATGACCAAAAGACAGACAGACAGAAGATAGACAGAGAGATAGACAGACAGACGACAGAGGGAAAGATCACAGACAGACAGACAGACAGAGAGATGCAGCAGAAACAGAGGGAAAGATCAAAGACAGACAGACAGACAGACAGACAGACAGACAGACAGACAGACAGAGCAGACAGAGAGATGCAGCAGAATGTTACTGATTGCTTGTGTGTTGTAAAGGTCGAATGCAAGCGCTTTGATTTGGGTTGGATTTTTTTGGCAAGATATAGCGCTATATAAATTCCATGTATTATCATATTCAATAATGGAGGGAATGATCAAAGAGAGATGGACAGACAGACAGACAGACAGACAGAGAGATGCAGCAGAACAGAGGGAAGGATCAAAGACAGACAGACAGACAGAGAGACCAGACAAAAGACAGACAGAGAGAGATGCAGCAGAACAGAGGGAAGGATCAAAGACAGACAGACAGACAGAAGATGCAGCAGAACAGAGACAGGATCAAAAGACAGACAGAAGAGACAGAGAAATGCAGCAGAATGTTATTGATTGCTTGTGTGAGGTAAAGGTCGAATGCAAGCGTTTTGATTTGGTTGTTTTGGGGTTGTTGTTTTTTGCAAGATATAGTGCTATATAAATCCCATGTACTATAATAATTAATAACGGAGGGAATGATCAAAGATAGACGGACAGACAGACAGACAGACAGATGCAGCAGAACAGAGGGAAAGATCACAGACAGACAGACAGACAGACAGATGCAGCAGCACAGAGGGAATGATCACAGACAGACAAGACAGACAGACAGTCAGAGAGAGACAGACAGACAGACAGCAGGACAGACAGAGAGATGCAGCAGAACAGAGGAAAGATGAAAGACAGACAGACAGACAGACAGAGAGATGCAGCAGAACAGAGGGAAAGATCACAGACAGAGACAGACAGACAGACATATATATTTTTTATTTTATTCTTTTATATCGAGGATAATGGGATAAGCACTCATGTGCTTTTTTTCATCCAGTCCCCGTGTGTATGCAGTTGTGTAAATATTGTCATCTGTTCCCACCGGCACACGATGGCCTACTCTTACAAAAGCGGAACAGGATTTAACGTGTGCGCAAAATGTTCTGCATGCGTTCACACACGGGGCCTCGGTTTACAGTCTCATCCGAAAGACTTTTCGGGAGAGTGGAGTCAGCACTGATGTTAACTCCAGGGGAAAAATCCCCTACAATGGGAATCAAACTCGGGGCGTCAAATTGCCAGCGCAATGTTCTGACCACTAGGCTATCCTGTCCCAGAGAGATGGAGCAGCAGCATCAGTATGTGTGCAGTGTTGCATTACCTGCAGGACTGATGGTGGGGGTGGTGGTGTTGGCGGAGGAGGGCAGGAGGACCACAGTGCTGGGCCCTGCCCCTGACGGCCCCGCCACCGTCGCTGTGTGACCCGGGTAATTGGTCGCCACGGCAACCGGCAACGCTCCCTGGATCTGGTTGCAGACAGGAAAAAAAGAAACAAAATATATAAGGGAGGGGTAGGCGCTGCACTTGTGGCAACTGGCGACGCGCTCTCTCTCTCTCTCTCTCTCTCTAGGGAGAGCAGCTTGAATTTTATACAGAGAAATTTGCTGTGACATAAAGTGGTGTAAAATTTTTGTTGATATAAAAAATTAAAAAATCTGACAACAGCCATGATGTCTTTCGTAACTCAGCAAAATGTTCAGTCTAGCACAAGCTTAGTAGAAAGCAAACTGTCTAAAAGCATGCGATGATGGCACAAAAATGATTGTCAACCTCTTGGTTTTTATTTCATACCTACATTACAGGTAAAAGTATATGAAACTTAAAACAGATGATGAGCTATACAACCTTAAAAATAATCATAGAAAAATCAACCTTTTTTTGGCCTACTCTTCCAAAAAGCGGAACAGGTTTTTATTTAATCACACCTGCAACGCATTCCCAAACATACAATACATCTACTACTGCAAGACCTTTTACTTTCTCTCTTGAAAGGCAGATTTCAACAAAGACTAACCTGTTCTAAACATGGGGAAAAAAACCCAAACAAAATGACAACATGAGATCCATGATGGGAACAGATGACAAAACTGATAAAATAATAATAATAGATGGAATTTATATAGTGCTATATCTTGTAAAAAATAAACTGCATACACACAGGGACCGGATGTAAAAAAAGCACATGAGTGCTTATTCCATTATACTAACAAAAAAAAACCCAATAAATAAAGACGGCAGAAAGGTCAAAGACTGGACTCCTCCAGAAGGTGAGGAGTCAGAAGTCAGTACGGTCACCTTGACTTCGGCTCTCTCTCTCACCTTGACTGTGCCTTGCTGCATGGCGCGGGCGTACTGCTCGTCGATCCGACGGTAGTTCTCTTCCGTGCGAGGGGTCAAAGGGTAATCATCGTCGTCACCATCAACATCACCAGGCTTGCTTTCTTTCTTGTTCAACATCTGGTCATGACAAACAACGCATAGTCACACACTCTCTTTGTAGTTACTTAATGCTGAAATGTTGAGACAGATTATGTTTTCACGCAATGTAGATATCAGACTTGTTTGAAATTTTTGGCTGAAGCTACCCAAGACAAAAAAATTCTCTCTCCCCAAGAAAAAAATGTAATCTCTCCTTTCTCTCCCAAGACAAAAAATTACTCTCTCCCCAAGAAAAAAATTCTCTCTCCCCAAGAAAAAAATATCCCCTTACTCTCCCCAAGAAAAAAATTTCTCTCCCCAAAAAAAAAATTTATCTCTCCCTAAAAAAAAAATTTATCTCTCCCCAAGATAAAAAAATATCTCTCCCCAAGTACAAAAAATTATCTCCCCCATTTCTCTCCCTAAGAAAAACCCAAACAAAAAAATCTCTCCCCAAACAAAAAACAAAAAAAAAATCATCTCTCAGCACCTTGGCTAAACACTCCATCCTGTACCCACCAAATTCCTTTTTTCAAATTTAACAGATTTTCAAAAGACCACAAGGTTCCACTTCTTAATTAAGGAAAACAGACTTGTGCAAGTCCATTAAAAAAAATCTCCTCATCTTCACTTCACCAATCATTACAAACTTAATACTAAATGTCACTGATTTATTAAAAAAACAAACAAAAACTATACATTTGGATAGAAATTTTTTTAAATAAATTTCCACTAAAAATAGAATCTTTAAATAAAAAAAAAAAATATAATATAAAAAGATGATAATAAAACAAAAAAAGAATCTTCAATAATCAACAAAAAGTATGTCCAACCACGATAAACTATACTCTGTTACACACACAAAACCAACCAACCAACCAACATCTTTCCGATTTCCCTGCCAAACAGTTTCTATCCACCGAAGGACCAGATGATATCTATACATGTGTAACAGAGCCAGATATTTGATCTGCTGCAACTCTGTACACTTCTCGCAATGACAGCACGGTCAGACAGTGGAATGTGGCCTCTAAAAAGAGCTGCATAAATATACTGCATTTTACCGCTAAGGCAAAGTGCATGCAACAGACAGTTTTCGACCACCCCCAACGAAACAGAACCACAATTCGCAGTGTGTTTAAATATAGATTACACGACGCTGCGATTGGGGTTCGATTGCATGGGAAGTAATCTAATACTCCGATAATATAAACCGAGCCCATGTGCAACCACCAAGTTGCATAGTTAACAGTATCCGCTTTTATAAGCGTAGCCATTTTTCTTTAAAAAACTGTTGTTTGTTTTTTATTAAAAAAAAAATATTAATAAAATAAATAAAAAATTTTACTACGTCACACATTGTGCTGACCTCCAGGATGTCCTTGTTGGTCTGGCTGACCACAGTGTCGTTGTACTCAGTGTACTTCAGCAGCACCTTGTCCATGTCAGAGCTGGCGTACTGGTACAGCTTGTTGTTGCTGGTGAAGATGATGAGGGCGATCTCGCAGTCACACAGCACCGACAACTCGTACGCCTTCTTCATCAGCCCAACTTGCGCTTGGTGAACGTCACCTGGGGTTTAGCAAACACAGGTTTGAGGATGTAGGATTGTGTGGTCTGTCTATGACAATTTCTAAAAATGAGATGCTTGCTCATATATTCTTTTGTTAATGAATAATAGATATCCATTGTTTAACAAACTAAAATTACTATTATTCTTTTAAAAAATAACATTCAAGGTACTGAAAAACTTGAAAGAAATAAGATACACACAAACTTAGAGAAAATATATATTTCAAAATCCTTTTTCAAGACTAGGAAAAGCTGTGGTAAGTTAATGAAACCCAGGGCACAAAACTGATAATCAATAGTTTCAATTCACAGACTAGAAAAATGTCCATGTGGATATATTTGTTTGAAGCTGATGCCACACATTTTAACTACTGTTCCGCTTTCAATACCTCTGTGGGAAAAAAAGCTTAAAAAATCTTGAGCTACATATATTATATATATGCAAACTGGCACTTAGTGAAGTGAAGAACAGTCAGTATATTTTTTCATGCTCCTTTTCAAACACTTTTCTTTCCATTTTCAAACTTCTGAAGACTCTTTACTCTTGCTCTTGGTTTTGTTTGTTGTAAGCCAGCAGATGAGTATTAAGTGTAAGGAAATATTCTACAGACTTCAGTACCTTTTAAAGAAACTTAAAAGAAAACACCTGAATAAAACATCTGTATCTATTATACCACATACTTCTGGGTAAAGTAAACTACAAAAGCTAGAACTACAATGTATACTTGACGTTATGAACATAATTTATAAGAATGAACATTTTTTTTTCTTTAAAAAGGGAAGACAATATGTCAATATCTGTCATGTGTCATGCATATTTGATGTTATGAACATATTTTACAAGGATGAAGTAAAAGAAGGAAAGACATATATGTCAATATTTGTCATGCATATTTGATGTTATGAATATATCTTACAAGAATGAAATAAAAGAAGGGAAGATGATATATATTGTCAGTATCTGTATCCATGCTATACACTAATACAGTACCTGTCTGTTGCGCTCATCATTGATGCGGACGATCTGGATCTTCTTTCGGCCCATACTGATCTGAAAAAAGGAAAACACACATGATTATACACAGATCTATGAATGTGTGTTGTGTGTGTGTGTGTGTGTGTGTGTGTGTGTGTGTGTGTGTGTGTATGTGTGTGTGTGTGTGTGGTGTGTGCACAGAGTGTTCTCTGCAGTTATGACTTATGTACACGTGTTTTCAAAACTGTTTACTCTCCTTCTATGCAAAAAGTAATGTTACTTGCTGTGAATATGATCCTGAACAATTTTTTTCTTTGGGGGACCTAAAAATTAATAACTAAGTACTAGTCAATAAGGGTTAATAATAATTACTCGAAAACTAGTATCACAAATTACAACTGATATAACTATAAATCAAGAAATCATCATTTTTCTTCTTTTTTTTTTTTAACCTCTCCTCCCACCCCCTGTCCCCTAATCCATGTGGCCACATTTAAGTGATTTAATGGATTATTGATTTATTCTTTCAAGTTTTAGTTTTATTTATTTGCACTAATTACAGCCTGAAAATATGAATCAATTGATATGTATTCATGAAATGACTCTAAGTAACCAGCCAACCTATCATCTGGTGGAAGGTATTTTTCTGATTACTGACAGTGACATTGTCAATGAAGAAACTCTTCTCTTGGAATTTTTCCCCTACACACATTTTGCCAACATGCATAGGAGAACAATGATGCTGTATTTCATGTAACTTGTTTAATGAACATCCAGCAACACAGATATACACCATTTTACTCTTGTGGCCTTTACATCATCATGATCATGAGGAAAAGAAGAGCAAAAGGAAACAACTTTCACAAGTTATCAAATTGTCTCCCTTCCCTCTTCTGTGACTTCACTTTGAACCATACATTTTTTGTATTAATTACACTTACAGAGCAAATCATATATGGATATTGATAGAGAATAATCAAATCTTCCATTATTTCATATTATAGCAGTATATTTCTAAATCTATGTCAGTTTTCCTACTTGGTTTTTGTTCTCGTTGTTTGTTTTTTTTAATAGACGAGCCATCTTTTCATACTGCTTTATTTTTTCATGATACCACCTACAAGTTTCTGTGTATATGACTTAAGTTAAATGATCGACAAGACCCCTGATTCTACCAGCTTAAGTAACAGAAAAATGTCTTTCACCCAAGTCTGTTAACAAATGCCATTCTCGTTTTATAAAATTCTCAACTCTATCTCAAGAGTTTGTCAGCTAAAGTCTAAATTAAATTCAATTAAAAGTTTCTAAAACAAACAAAAAAAGCTTCAATAATTTATAATTTCTAAATCCAAACTGACAAAATTACATTGAGTTGACGATTGGCAATAATGGCTACTGAATCTGCAGACAAATGAACTTTCTTATCTAGAACTGTTGATATTAACCCAAATAGAAATATTGGGAAAAAAATCTTTTTTTTTCTATTGCACACTCTTGAGGGTTGTTTTTTTTTGAAGGAGTTGCAGATATTTCCTCAACAGTGATGTGCTGTCATGATGTAGGTTATCTATACTACTGTCAGTATAGGCTTTTCAAATTCTTTTAATTATAAAAAAAATTACAACTGAATCAGTGAATGTAAGCCTGACCAGATTCTACTAACTGCCTTTGCCTGGAGGTTTTCCAATACAATACTTAAGTGTTAAATTAGAACAAACAATCTATCTCAATTCGGGTGGTCTTAAATGACTGAAAGAGGTAAAACTGCCTCGTTGCTAATAATCAAAAAGACATCCAACTTTAGTTTTCTTTTCCTTTTTTTTTTTTTTTAAAGTCTGAAATCCTTTTGGAAAAGTTCCTTTCAGAATGCATGATGTGGAGATAAAACAGATGAAAATGTCAAAGGTTATTGTACTATATATTATACTACTTCAGAACTAGTACTAATCAAAGCCAACCAACATTTCTCAAAAACAAGAAACTTTTTACTGGAACTCAGCATGTCAATATGGGTTGGCAAAACACAAATAACACACATCATGTGTCAAAGTCAAACCACCACATCATTTGTTTGTTTGCCTATCACTAAAATTACTGGTGTACCTGACTCTTGCCAGTACACTTCAAGTTCAAGGAAGCTGAATGCCTTCTTTTTTAAATGGCATTTTCAGTCCAGCCTAGACAACCAGCCCCTACAGTGGCACGATGTTTAGTAGAAAGTGGGCAGTGCAGCCCTACATGTGTTTGATTGAATTCTCATCAACCTGAAATGATAAGGCATCCAACACTGACACATACACACAATACAGATCTAAATAAAGATTCTGCACGTGGTCGGACCACTTTATATCAAGCGAAACTAACCTAGAAACAGGATACTTGTAGCAAGAAGTGCAGGTCGGTGGTTGGCGGTTCTCGTCGATACGGATTCTTTTCCGGTTGGTCACCAGTTTCGGTTGTCGTGGGCAAATAACCTGTTAAAACGAAGACTAAAATCAATATCGAGCAAAATATGATTTTCTTTTCACGATGGTTTCAACACAAGTAAGTTAGGGATTGGGGACACACCATTGGAGGACGGCATTCTACACATTCTTATTCAATCCCGATCAAGATCCTCGATTTCACAAGCTTAAATAAACTCTCATTTGATGTCTACAACCTAAGCTGACAAAATATCAAAAACAATATGATTCTTACCTAAACAATGCCACGGGATGGCAGAAAATAACCAAAACGATTGCTATTTTTACTGTCCAGTAAAATCAACTTCGGTAAAAATCTCACAACTTGTGCTATTTTAGGGAATGGAAATTACTACGGTATAAATAGAAATATCCAATATGGCGTGAATCGTTCGCAGAAATTGACACTTCCTACCTAGTGAAATCCTGTTTCAAAGTATACATCGATAAAGTATAAATTTACCAGATCATTTAATATTTGATTTAAGTTTCATTGATAATATACTCTTTGTGTATTGATACGCCCAAAGTGAAGTATGATTAGTCTGAATATGTGCAGAACTATTTCTTTTTCTAAAATTTATAAATACACCAATCCTCAAAGATGTCCCACGAACGGTAGAGGAATCAATTTCTAATTGGTATACTATTTACAGGAGCCTTCTCAACTTGCACGTGATTGTATCTCTGTTCAAAGCAGGTACTTGGTCTTTTAGATGCCATCTTCGGTTCCATTTAATTTGATAAAGTTCACTTAGTAAAGCTATTATTGATGTTTTCGTTGATTGTGACGTGTAGTAGCAGTGGTGTGGTGGTGGTGGTGTGTGTGTGTGTGTGTGTGTGTGTGTGTGTGTGTGTGTGTGTGTGTGTGTGTTCTGCCGGAATAAAAAATATTTATACACAAAAAAAAAAAGGGGGGGGGGGGGGGGGGGGGGGTCAGAGGGTTCCCATAACCCATACGAGGTCGTAGGGGAGCGAGGCATCAGAGACCTCAGCTTCACTGGGGGCCAGCATACTGAGAGCGGAGCCCATCTCCTCTACCCCTCGCTGCTTTACCTTCCCTGACCTTAAAGAGGGCAGGTACCCATTTCACGCCAGCTATTCATTTATTTATAGCTGAAATAAATGCGCAGTCAAAACAAATGACTGAATTAAATGAACCAAATAATAATAAATCTAACAATGAAAATCTAACTAACCAAGCAAAACAGACGACAGATTTGTTCTGTGTGTAAAAGCTGTACATTTCTGCCTAGCTCCCCTGTACTGGCCTTTTTTTCTGTTTAAAGTTCAGCCCAGGGGGAAGAAAAGGGGAAAAGCTGGCTGGTTCAAAACAAACAGTGACACAATGAATCCTCTAACGGAAAGCTACCAATGCACTTTCAGCAGAGTTCAGGAAGGCAAGGGCCCATGCAAAGCATCCCGTTTTGTTCACAGAAACTGTGCAATGAAAGCTTAGCACCCATAGCAACATAGTAAAATAAAACAAAATTTATTTAAAAAAAACAACAAAAAAACCCACCTTTCTTTTAGGTGGTCGGTGGTCTAGAGGTAACGCACCTGCCTAGAAAGCGAAAAGTAACAGGTCGGAAGTGTGTGGTGATTTGATCCCTGTTTGGGCCCGAAAACTCCCCCCCCCCCCCCCCTCCTAATCCATTAGACCATGAGAAGTGGTCTGGGTGCTAGTCTTTTGGATGAGATAATAAACCGAGGTCCCGCGTGTTACACGTAATTATTTGCCACGTAAAAGAACCCACAGCAACACGAGAGTTGTTCCCTGCAAAATTCTGTAGAAAAAGCCACTCCGGTGAGGAAATTAAATACATTTGCAGACTGAAGAAAAAATAATGGGTGGCGCTGCCCTTGTGGCAAAGAGCTCTCCCCAGGCAGAGGAACCTGCCGGGACTTAAATGAAATATATAAAATAACTACTGGTTCTATCTCAGTCTCAAGACATTCAGTTGACCGACACTGAAAATATCAGAGACATGTCATGAAAGAAGAAGAAGAAGAAGAGGAATAAGCCCCCAAAAAGAAAAGAAGAAAGAAACACACCGTAAACAGTACGATGTGGCACTGAACCTACACAAACCAAGTTCCATAACAAAAAAAACTAACAAAAAAATAAGAAAGAGAGAGGGGGGTACAGCTATGCAGTAGCCCATGACTTTCACAAAATGGATAGAGGTGCCCTGAACTGCACTGGTGGGGAAAAGTTAGACAATAACAAGAAAAAGAAGAACGGCTACACAAACAATCAACAATATCCCCCTCCCCTTCCCACACACACACACCACACACCCCTTCCACTTACACACAAAACTAAGATGAAGTGACTACTAAGGACTGTTACTTTTCATGTTAGAAAATGAAAAGACTTTAATACTCGAGTTTAGACACGCTTAATATTAAGCATACTATCTTTCTGACATAAAATAACGGTCTGATTGAAGACTTTGAGCGCTGGGGCACTTCAATATCCATCCCTATCCGATGAAGAAAAAGCTAAGAAACGTTTTGTTCGTGTGGTGCAATCCCTACCCCAAATCGGAATACCATCTATGGCAATACAACAAATTCTAACTTCCTGTTCCACCGTGAACATGATTCTAATCATGTGACTATATAACACACGCTAGTATTCATCCGCACATCCACCCCGCCCTTGGCTTACCACTTTTCAAAACCCTTCGCTTAGGAACTCGATATTTTCGCAAAAATATATATCAGTGCTGTTGTTTATATAAAAATATGAACAGTCAAACTCACCCTAAATCTGGACATGCAACTTCACTGGCCACTGTCGTATTATTAAACAGCGGGAAATCCGTTCTTCTGACGTCAGCTGCTATAAGCGGAGCATGACGCAATGTGTTGCTGACGAGATCCCGCCGTTCCACATGTTTGAACACGACAGTATGGTAGGCCTAGGTTAGGCTAGTGCACCTAGGCCTATTCTTCTATTCTTTACTGATTGAAAACGGAGAGGACAACATCCCATCTTGCTACAATTACGTAGACATCTGTGTGTGTGTGTGTGTGTGTGTTGGTGTGGCGGGCTGCTGTTTATTTTATTAAATTTTAAAGTCCTACTAGATGATATGAACACCTTACAGAATGAACACACACACACACACACACACACAGACCCACAAGCTGTCATAGTTAACCCTTATGACAAGCTTGTAGAGGCCGCGGCGGCCTGTCATTCCGAGCACATTGTGCTCCGTCATTAGTAGTTTTGGTGACTCTTATCTTGAAACCAAAGACAAAATTAAAGGGTTTGAGGGCAGCTGGGCAACCCTTGTATTTCAAAGACCCTGATACTGTACACGATGTGTAGTTTTCAGTCTATGATGACCTGCTTTCTAACCGTACCCCCATTGTCATAAGCAGTATTTAGCACAAAGAAAAGTATAGGGTTCAAAAGAAAAACGCAATGGTGGCTTGCAGCCAACTATAACAACTTTGAAAATCAACTCTTGACAAATATTGGTGTGTCCAAATGTTAGGCCTACAAACAGAAACAAAGATATCAGGATAAACAGACGTTTTTGACGTCTTCATAATGCAATGAGATATTGTAAGTGACAAGCCTCCAACCCTCTTTGCCTTCTTTTTTGATCCCTATGATTAAAGGGGGAAGGTCTGTCACACACACAGTCACTTTAACTCACTCACACACAACACACACACACACACACACACACACACACACACACACACATTTTTGGGAACACACACAGCTTGTCAAATATAACAATTCATTTATTTAAAATGACTGATCTCTAAAGTTCTGTTTCATGGCTGTGTAGAAAACAGAAAGACTGACTTCCTGCTACATAAGAAATTGAACTTGTGGTCAAATAAATTTGGCACATAACCAGTGACTAGGAAATATTTCATATAAAATCAAAAATCAAGTAGTGTAATTACATTATGCACCTAACAGGGTATTCATTCTCCAAAACAAAGTGGCTGTCAAGAGCAGGAAGTAGTACTAGTACAAATTAGAGTTGTATTGTTGTGTACAGTCTCTGATAATGATAAAGATCTAAAATCTGCAATCTAATCCCTCCAAGCAGGAGTCTAAGGAGTGGTTCTGAAGAACATGGAGTAGAAGCTGTGTTACACGATAAAACTCTGATGTCTAATATCTGCGCTTGCAGTTACATCTCTCAGTAAGCTAAGGAATGGCGTTAAAGAACATGAGGTAGATGCTGTGTTCCATGTACAGACTCTGATGTTAATGTCATTAATGATAATAACTATACACTAAAAAAGATCCAATCCCAGCAGTCACATCTCTCAGTCAGTCAGTGTCCCAAAGCAGGAGACTAAGGTAGTCCAGAGGACATGAAGAACAACTTGTAATATACAGACTCACAGATGTTATTACTAGAGTGTCACCAAAGTGTTCGGTCAGTTTTTGCTTCAGGTAGGGCTTAGAGTATGCAGTATTTTCAGGCCTTAACAGATTCTGTTGCATTCTGACCAGGTCCTGGGATTGTGACCTGATCATAGTCCATATTTTCTAGATAACATGCAACTGCTAGAAATGCTGCTGTGCATTGCTTGTCTTCTGGCCTCCCTGGAATTTGGCAGTGTTTTTTTTTTTGTGCTGGCTCATCAGATCAAAATTTTGCAGAGATTTTCTTGCCTATGCAGAAGTTTGTCCTACACACATTGTGATACTTCACATCCATGGCCCTACAGTCTTGAAGGTATTGGAGTCTTCCTTGTACTTTGAGTGACCATGGATCTAATTGAATGCTGCATTGTTCCTCAACCGTCTAAACATGTTTACCATAAAAAAAAAGGTTTACCATCCATATTGAGAAAGGTTTTATTCATGTTTTATACTCTCTATTTTTATAATCACGTGTGAGGAATGTAATTGATTTCTATGTAAAATTTTAACTAATGATCCTTAAAACAAAACAAAAAAAAACCACTGAATAACTTTGTCCATCATGATATATAATTAGAAACATAATTTTTATGATTGTAATCGTAAGATTGATAAAGATATTAGGGTATATATGTCCCAAAATATGTGCCTTACAGCCAATAGATTCCTCTTGTGTTCCATTATATGATTTTATTCAGAATTCAAAGCATACATTTCCCTTAGAATGAAGTTTATTGATGAAATGTGCGAGAACCAGTGAATATATATTATATATATATATATATATATATATATATATATATATTATATATATATATATCTATATCTATATCTATATCTATATATATATCTATATATATCTCTGTGTGTGTGTGTGTGTGTGGTGTGTGTGTGTGTGTGTGTGTGTGTGTGTGTGTGTGTGTGTGTGTGTGTGTGTGTGTGTGGTGTGTGTGTGTGTGAGTGTGTGTGTGTGTGTGTGTGTGTGTGTGTGTGTGTGTGTGTGTGTGTGTGTGTGTGTGTGGTGTGTGTGTGTGGTGTGTGTGTGGTGTGTTGTGTGTGTGTGTGTGTGTGTGTGTGTGGTTGTGTGTGTGTGTGTAAATCATTATCAATTTAGAAAAATGTTATGCTAATTCTTTTAAACATATGGGATGTTGTATGTAATTTTCTATTGGTAGTATTTCTCCCCCCCCCCCCCCCCCCCCTAATAAGGATATTAGTTAATTTTGTTTCCCTTTTATCCAAATGTATGATTTATATGACTTGTATAACTTATTGACAGATGGTGCTGGATTGATGTTTTCAGTTCTTTATTTCATTATGTTCTCTTGTTTGCTCTTTATCTGTTAGCACTTTTTTTCTTTAATAATCAAAATCATCATTTTATTGTGACTTCAGATTTTCATCTTCTGAATGAGTGTATTTTATTACCTTATTATATGTAGTGTCCTTATTCTTTGAGTGTTGTTTGGTACTGGGTATAGTTTATTGTTTAGTTGTTTTTTTTAATCTTGATGTTATCCCTGAAAAGGGCAGGGACTGGATGTAAAAAAACACACGAGTGCTTATCTATTAACCTGAATAAAAGAATTTGCCTTGCCTTGCCTTGCCTTGCCATCTCTCTCTCTCTCCTCTCTCTCTCTCTCTCTCTCTCTCTCTCTCTCTCTCTCTCTCTCCTCTCTCTCTCTCTCTCTCTCTCCTCTCTCTCTCTCTCTTTAAGGAACGGATGAAAAAAAGTATGTAATGCTTACTTACTCTGTTACCCTTGAAAAATAAAGATTATTCATTCTCTCTCTCTTGTTACTCAGAGCCTCTGATCCTGATCACAGATATAATTTATCTAATTTGTGTTTCATGCAATCAATAGGCGGAAAAGTACTCTATTAGGTAATCCTGTGATGTACATCTGTCTAAACATGTTCACCTTTATCTATATCGCATATTATCAAGAAGGTGTGCTACAACATGATTGTTTTTCCTTTTTTCCTTATCTGCCCCTCTTATATTGTCTCTGATTCTGATCATTACAGTAAAAGTGAAATGTAAAATGTGGTTAGACAACTGTCCTGAAGACTTGAACTGTAGTAGGTATGAAATGTACATAAGCTTAAGATGTCCAGTGATTGTAGAGTACAGATAGGTGCTATTATGTCAGATATTTTTCCTATTTTTTTTCTATATTGTATTGTGGCCCAAGGCCGATGTGCAATTAAATCATTTCAGTGTTCAGTGTTCAGTGTTCTCTCTCTCTCTCTTGGGGGTTTTCAGTCTCATATCAAAACTTGTGTGAAAAGATGTGAAATGAATTTGAACACATATAAACCACCCATAGATGTAATTCCCTTCAGTAGGTCTCAGTGCTTGGGGGGTGACAATGAGATTTCTCTTTATTTCAAACAAATTCTACAGTTGGAAACTAACCAGAACATAAGTGCTGAGCATTACTAAATGAAAATAAGTTTTAGAAAAAGAAGAAGAAAAAAAGAAAAGCAAAAGCCTTCAACCTCAGAACGTCAAAGCCCATTATCTTTTCTTTTTATAGGCTAGGCCTATGGTCACATCGTTTCCGGTATTCAGACTGTAAGCCGTGACGTAACATCCTGTCACTGATGCAGTACAATGAGAACGTGCTCAGTAAAACTACAATACAATATGACGGTAATTACTCATTCTTTGTCATGTTAATTTCTGTGCTATGTTGAATTTGTATTTAAAAAATCGTTTCGATGCATTTTGGTATTGCTTGTATATTTCAGGACCCAGTAGTAGGATCAGATCGTTGATTATTGTAGGCCTAGTGCACAGATCCAGGTACGATCAGTTCCTTTTGATAACTTTTCTGGGTTCGCGGGAGAGATAAACGGCCGTCTGTAGGCAGGGTTAAACTAAAGGGACGCTGGTAGATTGAAGAGGTGACGATCCCGAAGGTAACGAATTATGATCTTAAGGAGAAGTTAGGATACAGGCACATGTTATTTTTGAAGGAAAATGAAAAAAGGGCTGGGGGGGGGGGGGGGGGGGGGGGGGATAAAATGGCTTGTCTTGAGGCTCCAACATATTGACATAATTCTTGACCAGTGTGACAAAACAGTGCAATGCACTGATATGCCATTTCATCTGAGATTTTCTGTCTTCTATTATTGCTGGCACAGTCACTGAATCTTAGGCTGTGTGTCATGGGCACTTGAACACCCTTGGATTCATGCACCAGGCATTCAGGTGCATGATGGGATGCCGGTATCACCAAAGGGGGCAAGCTAACCATGTGGTTGAGTGGTGAACTTGTGATCTGACTGGAAGTAAAGGTACAGGTTCAAGTTTCTTCACAAGTATCTCTTTGAGGGAGTTTGCCCCCTGAAGTTAACTAGGGACTGACTCCATTTCTATAAAATACCATCAGACAAAATACCATCAGATAATGATAATCTTAGCCTTGCCTTGCATGCCCTCAAAGAGGCCTGTTTGATTTTTTCCCCTCTGGAGTTTTTAACATTTTGGGGAAATGTTACATATTTTTTACCCTCAGGAGCTATTTTTTAAATAAATTCATTCTTTTGTTTAGAGGATAATTGAATAAGCACTCGTGTGGTTTTTTAAATATTTTTACATCCAGTCCCCATGTGTATGCAGTTTTGTAAATTTTGTCATCTGATCCCACCAGTACACAATGGCCTACTCTTTCGAAAAGCGGAACAGGATTTAAGTCTACACAAGATGTTTTGCATGCGTTTGCTCCGGGCTTGGTTTATAGTCTCATCCAAAAGGACATCAGTTAGCATCAGTGTCAACCCACTCCTTCCCCCCAGAAATACTACAGATGAGACTATAAATTGTGAGGTCCTGTGTATTAATACACGCATAACATCTTGGACATATTTTTTAACCTGTTCTGCCTTTTGGAAGATAAGGCCATTGCGTGCCATTAGAATGAAAAAAAAAAAAATGCAAGGACACTGGCATCTTGTTTACACATCATCCTCAAAGTCAGGGCATCTGATTGTAGCCGCCTGAAAAGATTTTGTAGTAATATTGAAACCCATTGAGAACAACAATGATAAAATGCTTTTGTTTCTGATGATTGTACCAGTAGACCAATGTAACTCTTCAACAGACACTTGTGCTCATGATGATGTTTTCAGTTCTATAGGTTCATGGCAGAGGAGACCCAGAACTTCTGATGAAAGGCTGAGGAGCAGAAAGGAGAGAGGACTTCAGATGGTGAGAGTGGTTTCATGAGAGACATTTGGGAGGTAGGTGGCTGACAGATGTTTGACAGGCATCTTGGTCAGAGTGTATGTTGTCATGAATGGCAGATCCTTTGAAGGTTTATGTCGCCAGACTACTGAGTACCTCAGTTTATTATGACAGGTTGAGAAGTTTCAGCAAATAAACCCACAAAACAACACAGCATGGGTAAAAGGTAAAGGTGTTTATTTTTTCTTATAGAGTAGCCAGTGGTCAGAGCACTCGTTTTCCCCCACCTAAGGTTAAGCTGCATCGAGCGTGGTTACCAATTGGATGGGTGACCATTAATGCACCTTGGCTTCAGTACGGTCCCCCTGTTCACCCACCTATAAATGGGTACCTGCCTCTTAAGAGTCAAGAAAAGTAAAGCAGTGAGGGAGAGGAAATGGGCGCCACCCTCAATTGCTGGCGTTAGAGAAGCTGAGGTCTCTGACACCTTGCTCTCTACAACACATAGGTAATGGGATACTTTTACCTTTTTACCACAAAAAGTACTACGATGAGACTAGAAATTGTGAGGTCCGTGTATGAGTACACGCATAACATCTTGCACATATATTGAAACCTGTTCTGCCTTTTGGAAGATAAGACCATTGCATGCCATTAGCATGAATTATTTTTAAAATGCAAGGACACTGCCTTCTTGTTAAGTACATCATCCTCAAAGTCACCACATCTGATTGTAGCCGCCTGAAAAAATTCTGTAGTAATACTGAAACCCAGTGAGAACAACCATGTATAATATACTTTTGTTTCTGATGATTGTACCAGTAGACCAATGTAACTCTTCAATAGACACTTGTGCTCATGATGATGTTTTCAGTTCTATAGGTTCATGACAGAGGAGACCCAGAACTTCTGATGAAAGGCTGAGGAGCAGAAAGGAGAGAGGACTTCAGTGGTGAGAGTGGCTTCATGAGACATTTGGGAGGTAGGTGGCTGACAGATGTTTGACAGGCGTCTTGGTCAGAGTGTATGTTGTCATGAATGGCAGATCCTTTGAAGGTTTATGTTGCCAGACTACTGTGTACTTCAGTTTATTATGACAGGTTGAGAAATCTCAGCAAATAACCCCCAAAAACGATGCAGCATATGGATGTTTCTTTTTTTCTTATAAGGTCGCTCAGATTCAGAGCACTCGCTTTCCCCCAGCTAAGGTTAAGCAGCATCGAGTGTGGTTACCAACTGAATGGGTGACGTTTGTGTGCCTTGGCTTCAGCACAGTCCCTCAGTTCACCAGCTGTAAATGGGTACCTGCCCTATTTAGGGTCAGGGAAGGTAAAGCAGGGAGGGAGAGGAGATGGGCACCACCCTCAATATGCTGGCCCCTAGAGAAGCTGAGGTCTTTTGACACCTCGTCTCCTACAGCCACAAAGGTTATGGGACACTTTTACCTTTTAATGTTTGTCAGAGAAACAGTTCAGCACTTTATGTGCGGGACTGCAGCCCATGTTTATTTTCTGGCTGCCAGCGTAGCTAGGGCACTGCTCTGTGTGGCCTGGAGGCTGGCCTGAAAAGCCATAGCTCTGAGGCTGTAGAGCCATCAGTTCTGACAATACTTTAAAAAATTATCTGGTTTTTTTTTGCTGCCTCATCTGTAACGTCCCTGTCCTGCTGTTTCCATGCTGCTCATTTCAATTTCCCCGCACAGCCATACCTGATTCATTATGTCTCATCCCCAGGGTTGGGAGTCTACAGAGAGCTCATCAATATTAGGCCGCCATGAGGCCACTAGCCAGAGGGGCCCTTCCCTTCTGCTGGGTCACTTTGGTGGTGTTCAGTGGTGCCTGTTCTGAGCTAACATAGGCAGAACACCACCCACTAAGCCCCCTACTGTGTGGTCCCAGTCTTCCCACTGAGCCCACAGCACACTTACTCTGGGTAGGAGCCAGCTGGAGTCTCAAAAATCCCTATGACTGTTATGGGATTCGAACTCACAACCTTCCAGTCTGAAATCCAAGGCGCTAACCACTGCGCCATGGCAGCTGGTAGCTCTTAACAGATTTTGTCATAACTCACCAATGGTGTCTGGACAAACCCTGACCAGGAACATTTTTCCTGCGGAATACCTACAGACTTAAATCTCCGAGACTTGACTTCTCCGTAGGCTCCTAGGGGAGCTTCTGGAGTACTGAGGTGAGTTTTTCAGGCAGCGTGTTACCAGCAAGTTGAACCAGGTGGAGCCCATCCTACCCAGGCCACAGGGTGCATGCTGGGTATGTTTGCATCATCCATGCTACTGGCCAAACCTGCTTACTCTTACCACAAAAAGTGTATGCTAAATGTTCTCAGAAAGTGGCAGCAAAAGACAGTTGAAAGGAAATTTTAAGGCTTCACAAATTGGCATGGGCGATTTTTCTTCTGTTTTAAATGGAATTCTGTATTGGCGATTTTCCAAGTAAGAAAAAAAAAAAAAAAAGTTTGACCCTAGACCTTGAATCTTGTAGAAAATGACCGAACGGATATCCTGTGACAAACACCTCCTTGAAAACCTTTGCACACAGTGTGTGTGTGTGTCTGTGTCTGTGTGTAAAAAAAATTTTTTAGGGGGGGGGGGGGGGAGGATAGAGGAGGGGATTCATTGTTGAGTGGTAGTGTAGAAGAGGTACTAAAGGGAAACTAATACTGGAAGGAGGGGGTAGGTTATGTGGGGTTAGCTTATTGGAAATAGAATTAAAAGGTAGTAAATAAAAGAGTGGGCTTTTTGGAATATGGTTTATTTTGGGCTAACTCCATAGTTTTATCTGTTATTGATTGTGACTAAAGGGGTAGGTTATGTATGGCTAGGTAAGTGGGATTAGAAAAATTGCCAGCACAAGGAGGAGCAGGTTTTTCTCATGTGGTTTTATTTGGGGCTAATGACTTTGTTCATCAATTCAACGCTGGTAATTTTGAAACCGACACAGAGTAAACTGGAAATTGCTGATTTCAGAACTGGAAAATTGTAATTAAACAATGGGGAAATGCAAGAAATAAGCAAGAAATAGCTGTTACTTCAGACTTGTTGTTCGTTTATTTATTTAATTTTTATCTACTTAATTGTGATTCTTTTGAAAACACCCACAGTCTATTTGAAAACGAGGTAGGCTGCCAGAAACCACTAAGCTGACTCCAGAACTGGAAAATTGTCATAAAAAATCTTATCGGTGAAGCAACAGAAACATCCATGGCTTGCCTGTAGGACAAGTAATTTGTGATTTAAAGAAAATTTCCAAACCATTTGTGTCAAAAGCTAAGTACCAGTATGTCTATGTGCCATTGTGTCCACATGCCTGCATGCATACTGGCAGAAATGCCAGCTGACTGACAGCCCTTTCCCAGTTACTGATGTTCATTGCTAACACTAACCTTTACACTAACCTTTATTTCTTAACCTAGCCCCACATGTGGACACAAAATGCAGGTGGATATCATGGTGCAAGGCATGACACAGAAACAAACCTTTTTTTACTTCTTGCGTTTTTAGGTGTGGAGGAGTCTGGGGGTTGTTTTAGGGGAAAAAGGATGTTAGAAGGGTTGGGATAGATGGCTGTGTGTGGGAAGGGGCGTAAGAGAAGTTATGGCTTAGTTGTCTGTGTGAGTGAATGTGAGAGCAAGAATAGGGAAGGGGCAAACATGGTTTGTTTGTTTGTTTGTTTTTTGAGGGGGGGGTTGTAAGAGAGAAGGGGGAATGTTTTTTGCAAAATAGATAATGATATGATCAAGATGAGTGATTGTACTTTTTGGTTTCCACAAGTGGACATTTTGTCACGAGTGCAGCATGTTATTTATTTATTTTTGCTGACTATATGAGATATGGCATCCGACTTTGTGAACTTCATGGATTTTTTAACTAAGTAATTTTAGACTTAAAAAACTATTTTTCTTTAACTTGAAAGACCCAAACCAACACCATTATAAATATAGCTTAATAATTGACAGTAACTCAGATGTTAAAGCTAAAATTATTGAAAGTGAAACTGTTTCTGCTTAAAGAAAAAAACACACAACAAAAAATACACTCTCTCCTCTCAAAATACACAGGCACACACACAATGTGCATTATAAAAAAAAATTAGAGATGTTCATGAGTTATTAGTTTCTTGTTGAATTAAATGGTCCAGTGCTACTTGCCTGTCAAAGGACAAATTGGATAAGACAAGACTGCTATTGTAATCATCTCTTGAATAGATGTGACACCCCTCCCCCCAAACACACACACGCACACGCACGCACACGCACACACACACACACACACACACACACACAGAATGATAAAACATATATGTATTAATAATTCTATTTTGGGTGGCAGTCAGTGATAGAATTAGCTTGTGTAGACCACAAATGTAATACTGCATGAACAACACTTAAAAATCTCATCAAAAAGTCTTGTAAAAGTCTTTGAATTTTATACTAAGAGGTGTGTATGCACCCTATACATATCTAATGGGGAAAAAGTCTTCAGGCCTATGCTCACAGTCCCACACAGGTTGAATGTCCTCCTGCTCAGGCTCTCACAACAATGCTGCCAACACTTTTGTCTTCTATAATGTAGTTATTTTTAGACAGTAAAGGATTTTTAGATATTTTTACACATGACAGGTTTTAATTTCATGAGAAAGTTTGTTTACATTTAAAAAAAAGCTTCAGCTTCAGGGTGCTGCAGCCCCTCACCCCGATTTTAGGAGAGAAAGGGGTCACATCTCTCATCCACTGTAATATCCCTCACTTTCAAAAGTTGGTTGCTTTGCTCTGTTGTTCATTCAGTGCATATTTCAGGTATTTGCTTATAGCCTGTTACATCTTTGTTTTCTCTGATTGTTTGTTAGACTTTCATGTATGTGCTGGCTATCGTTAAAAAGGAAAGTGCAGTATTGGACAACATTTTTGAATATATCACTCTGATGTCTCACAATCTTGGCTTTTGGGGTGGCTTGCTTTATCACATTGTTGGTTGTAGGGTTGGTTTTTCTTTATGACATTCTAGGCTTTAGGGTACACTGATGATACTTTTAAAAAAATACTATAAAAATATGGTTGTGTGCCAAATTGATTTTATACATCAAGTGACAGAGTACTGCGGCAGTGCATTTGATGGCCAAGCTTCCTTGGGTGGTGTTGCTGATTTCTAGTCTTACAAAACATATCTGGGTGTTTTGTCTTATTCTGTACTTCAAGAAGTTATGCAGGGTAGTCATCTGTGAGATGAAATTAACAGAGGTTCTGTATTTCAGTAAGTTAATAGAGTTGTCATTTTTGTTCAGATTAGATTAACAGATTTCAAGAAGTTAGAGCAGCAGTCTTTTAAAAATAGAGGTTTTGTATTTCAAGAGTGAAAGTAGTAATCTTTTTTAAGTGAGATAAACAGGTTCTGTATTTTAAGAGTTAAAGCAGTAATCTTTTACATGAGATAAACATAGGTTCTGTATTTCAAGAGTTGAAGTAGTAATCTTTTAGGTGAGATAAACAGAGGTTCTGTATTTCAAGAGTTGAAGTAGTAATCTTTTAGGTGAGATAAACAGAGGTTCTGTATTTCAAGAGTTAAAGTAGTAATCTTTTAGGTGAGATAAACAGGTTCTGTATTTTAAGAGTTGAAGTAGTAATCTTTTAGGTGAGATAAACAGAGGTTCTGTATTTCAAGAGTTAAAGTAATAATCTTTTAGGTGAGATAAACAGAGGTTCTGTATTTTAAGAGTTAAAGTAGTAATCTTTTAGGTGAGATAAACAGAGGTTCTGTATTTAAGAGTTAAAGTAGTAATCTTTTAGGTGAGATAAACAGAGGTTCTGTATTTCAAGAGTTAAAGTAGTAATCTTTTAGGTGAGATAAACAGAGGTTCTGTATTTTAAAAATATAGTAGTAATCTTTTAGGTGAGATAAACAGAGGTTCTGTATTTCAAGAAGCTACCAGGGCAGTCATCTTTCAGTGGATATTAACAGAGGTTCTGTATATCAAGAACTTATGAGAGGAGTAATCTTTCAGATGAGATTCACAGAGGTTTTGAATTTCAAGTTATCAGAGTAATATTTTTTTCTTTTAAAATTTTTTGATTAGAAATTTTTTTTTTTTTTATAAGGGTAGCAATTTTTTTTTTACAAGATTAACAAGAGGTTCCAAATTTCAAAAAAACTTTTAGGTGCTAACTGTTTAGATGAAATAAACAGACATTGTGTCAGCAAAGTATTCCTAATGTTACTATAAGAATCTACTCAAGAGAATTTTCCTTAAGTAAATTGTGCTGAAAAGTGTCATCCAGATTTAAAAAGGAAAAGAATGGGGTACTGTGCTGTGGTGATATGCTGTCTTGAGCAGAGCAGCTTCATTTTCACATGGAGAAACTGACCGTGTAGTGTAATGGTATGGCACTGCACCCTGTGTTCTGTACTGTACTACATTATTCCTCCATACCATGTACATTGTAGTGTATCATACTGTGCCATCCTATCTCATCCCATGCTGTACCGACCCATCCCATCCTGTACCATCCATCCCATCCCATTCCATCCCATACCATCCTGTATCATCCCTTCCCATCCCATCCCATCTTGTCCTGACCTTACCTGTCCTGTCCCATTCCATCATGCCCTGTCCCACCCCATCCTTCTAGTACCATCCCATCCCATTCCATACCATACCATACAGCATACTGTCCTGTCCTGTCCATCTAGTCCCATCCTATACCATACTGTCCTGTCCCATCCCTGTCCAGTCCCATATCATACTGTCCCATCATGTCCCCTTGTCCAGTCCCATACCATATTGTCCCATCTTGTCCCCTTCCCTGTCTAGTCCCATACCACACTGTCCTGCTCCCTTCCCTGTCCAGTCCCATACCATACCATACCATACCATACCATCCCATACCATACCATCCCATCCCATCCCATCCCATCCCATCCCATCCCATACCATACCATACCATACCATCCCATACCATCCCATACCATACCATACCATCCCATATCATACCATATCATTCCATACCATACCATACCATACCATACCATCCCATATCATACCATATCATTCCATACCATACCATACCATACCATACCATCCCATACCATACCATATCATTCCATACCATACCATACCGTTCCGTCCCATTCCATACCATCCTGTCCCATCCCATACCGTCCCATACCATACTGTCCCATACTGTCCCATCCCATACCATACCATCCCATACCATCCTATCCCATCCCATCCAGTCCCATACCATACCATACCGTCCCATCTTGTCCCCATCCCTGTCCCATCCAGTCCCATACCATACCATAGTATATCATACATTGAGTAAAAACACCACACCTTCCAACCATACATCACACTAATGACCATCCATCTCTTTCACTACAATACAAGTATACACTATGGCATTGTCTCACCCCGCCATACCACCCCACCCCACCATACCACCCTACCCCACCCCACACCACCCCATACTACTCTCTTTTTTTCATTTTTTAAATTTGCTGTTTGTTAGTTGTAATACAGTTTGTGTTAAATTGAAAATAAGTTTGATGTTTGCGGAAATGTTTATATATTTACTGTTGTTGTTGTTTTTTACGTTTTTTTTTTTTTTTTTTTTTTTACATTTGTGACACCTTTCTCAGAGAACAGTGACCCAAGACCATGTTAAATGATGGAAAGAAATATGAATTCTGAGTGTGTGTGTGTGTGTGTGTGTGTGTGTGTGTGTGTGTGTGTGTGTGTGTGGGAGGGGGTGTTCTTCTTTGAACTGTATTGGAATCATAGTTTTGATATATAGATTTCAGTGAAAAAGGGAATATTTATGCCTTTTTGTTGTGGGTTTTTTGTTTTTTCTTTTGTGTGTTGTGTTTTATTTACAGAGAGAGAGAGAGAGAGGGGGGGGGGGGGGGAAGAAAGAGAGAGAGAGAAGAGAAGAGAGAGAGATGTGGTGGGGGGTGAAAGATGGGATTTAATGCTTCCTCGTGTGTGTGTGTGTGTGTGTGTGTGTGTGTGTGTGTGTGTGTGTGTGTGTGTGTGTGTGTGTGTTGTGTTTCGTAAAATCTATGTCAGTGGCAACTTAGAAAAATCATGCAAGTCAAATCGATACCACTTAAAAAAAATTTTTTTTACCTGTGACCAAAAGGGGTTAAGTCAGTAAAGATTTCTGAAAACCTTAGACAGTTTTTGCAGACAAGCTGCTGTTGGCTTGCATAATTTTTTGAAGTTGCTAATCATGGCTCATATGACCAAAGAGAGAAGGAAAGAGAGAGAGAGGGGGATGTGCATACAGGACGGTGTGCTATCTCTGTGTATGTTTGTTATATGAGCACAAGTGCTCTGCATGGACAGATTTATGTATCTACATAATTATGAGTGTGTATGTGGCTTTTTGGCTTTTTTTTCAAATATATGTTTTATGTGCTGTGAGGTAATTGAAATGCCAATTGTGTTGAATTTGAAAACAAATTGTGATTATACTCATGATATTGCAGAGATATTCACATATACATGTGATACCTTTGTCAGAAAGTAATGGCCAAAACCATGTTGAACGATGGGGAAAAAAATGTATTCTGGGATTTTTGTTTTTGGTGTGTGAGTTATTTGCTCATTTTCTTTGTATTGTGTTTGCATCATAGTTTGATATAGATCTATTGAAATTATTTTTTTTACAGTTGTTGCTTTTGTTTTCATTTGGATTCCTTTGTATTTTGTTTTTTGGAGAGGGGTGGTGGTGGTGTTGAGAGATAGATGAGAGGGAGGAGTACATGGTAATTATTTATGAAATGAAAGATATCTGATTAGTATCCGGGATTGAAGAAAAATGTGTGGTTGTTTATGTTGAGTGAGGGGGGGGGGGGGGGGAGGGGGTGAGAGGAAATGTAATTTAATTCCTCCTTGTGTGAATGTGTATGTGTGTGTGTGTGTATTTTGGGGTGGGTAGGGATGGGAAGTGGGGGGAGGGGTGGGGGTGTATGTCGTTAGAGGAGATGTGACCTTATGTCTCCTCATGTGGTGTGTGTGTGTGTGTGTGTGTTAAGATGGGTAGGGATGAAAGGGGGGGGGGGGGGGGGGGTAGAGATCGTGTATGTAGTTAGAGGAGATGTGACTTTATTCCTCCTCATATGTTTGTGTGTGTGGGTAGGGATGGTGTATGTAGTTAGAGGAGATGTGACTTTATTCCTCCTCATATGTGTGTGTGTGTGTGTGTTGAGGTGGGTAGGGATAGATGGGGGGGGGGGGTAGGGATGGTGTATGTAGTTAGAGGAGATGTGACTTTATTCCTCCTCATATGTGTTTGTGAATGTGTGTATGTATGTGTTTTGGGGTGGGTAGGGGGGGGGGGGGGGGGGAGTGTATGTTGTTAGAGGAGATGTGACTTTATTCCTCCTATGTGTGTGTATATCTGTGTCTGTGTATATGTGTGTGTGTTTGCACATGTAAACTGTGTCATGGACAATCTGGGAAAATCATGCAAGTCAAACTGAAACAGTGATCAAAAGTGGTTAAGTCAGTAAACATACTGAAAAGCTTAGGCAGTTTTTGCGGACAAACAGCAGTTAACTTGCATCATTTTTCCAAGGTTCCTATTGTGCTTCCAATGATCAGAGACAATAGAGGGAGAGTGAGTGAGAATTTTTTTTGTATCTATTTTCTTTTTTCCGTTACTTCATATGCTGTGAGTTACTGTAGTACAGATTTTGTGTTGAAAATAGGTTTTGATATCATGGAAATGTTATCATATTAACTAATCTGACTCCATAGTCAAAAGTAATGTCCAGAAACATGTTGAATGATGGAAAGAACTAGTTATTTTTGGAGTTTTTTTTTTTTTTCTCTTTTCTTTTGGTGTGTATGTGTGTGTGTTGTTCTTCTTTGTGCTGTATTGGCAGCATAGTTTGATACAGATTGAGTAAAAAAAAAAAAAAAAAAGCATTTTAAATTTAGAAATTTATATATTGTTAGTATCTTAGATAGTGAGGTGAGAAGATACATGATTGATATTCTCCCTCTGTATGTGTGTGTGTGTGTGTGTGTGTGTGTGTGTGTGTGTGTGTGTGTGTGTGTGTGAGGAGAGAGAGAGAGAGAGAGAGAGAGGAGAGATGAGAGAGAGAGAGAGAGATGAGAGAGAGAGAGAGAGAGAGAGAAATTGTTGAGGGGGGAGGTAGGGGTGTGATGTAGGGAGAGGAGAAGTGACTTTATGCCTCCTTGTGTTTGTGTGTTGTGGGGGGGGGGGGGGGGGGTAGGGTAGACTAGTTGAGAGGAGAAGTGACTTTATGCCTCCTTGTGTGTTGTGGGGGGGGGGGGGGGTAGGGTAGACTAGTTGAGAGGAGAAGTGACTTTATGCCTCCTTGTGGGGGGGGGGGGGGGGGGGGGGGGGGAGGAGGGTAGACTAGTTGAGAGGAGAAGTGACTTTATGCCTCCTTGTGTATGTGTGTGTGTGTGTGTGTGTGTGTGTGTGTGTGTTGTGGGGATGGGGGGGGGAGGGTAGACTAGTTGAGAGGAGATGTGACTAAATGCCTCCTTGTGTTTGTGTGTGTGTTTGTTGTGTGTGTGTTGTGAGTGTGTGTGAGTGTGTGTATGTAGGCGTGTATGCATGTGCGCATGTGTGTCTGTATGTGTGTCTCTGTGTATCTGTATGTGTAATCGGTTTCATGGGCAATCTGCAAAAATCGTGCAAGTCAAACTGATATTAATAACCAAAAGGGGTTACATCCTTGAAGCTTACAGAAAACTTGGGCCTTTTTTGCAGACAACCAGTAGTTAGCTTGCATATTTTTTCTGAGTTGGCAGTTGTAAATGTGTGTAGGATGGGTTTGTGTGTTTCTTTGATTTTTTTTTTTTTTTTTAAATTTTGCTGTGAGTTAGTTGTGATATATATTGTGTTAACTTGAAGATAAGTTTTGATGTTTGTGGAAAGGTTGACATATTTAGATATGTGATACCTATGTCAGAAAGTCATGATCCAAAACTATCTTTGATTACATGATGGGAACCAATATGTATCTGACTGCTGTTTTGTTGTTGTTGGGTTTTGTCTGTTGTTTGCTTTTCTTCTTTGTGCTATGGTAGCATCATAGATGAAAGAGATTGTGTATATATTAAAAAAAGTTTTTCTTTTTTATGGGTTTTTTTCTTTAAATAGAGAGAGAGAGAGAGGGGAGGGGGGGGGGGGGTATGTGGGGAATTTATGAAAGGAAAGCTAACTGATTAGTGTCTTAGATTCAACAATGGTGTGCGTGTGTTTTGTGGGGGGGGGGGTGACTTGGTAAGAGGAGATGTGGCTTTATTCCTCCTCATCTATATGTGTGTGTGTGTGTGTGTTTTTGTGGGGGTTGGGATAAATTAGGTAAGAAGAGATGGGACTCCATGCCTGTGTGTGTGTGTGTGTGTGTGTGTGTGTGTGTGTGTGTGTTTTGTGGGGGTTGGGATAAATTAGGTAAGAAGAGATGGGACTCCATGCCTGTGTGTGTGTGTGTGTGTGTGTGTGTGTGTGTGTGTGTGTGTGTGTGTGTGTGATGGACAGCGAGGAAAAATCATGTAAGTCAAACTGATATCCATCAGTGACTAAAACTGGTCAAGTCATTTGAAGATTAGTCTGCTTACTGAATGCTTTGGCAGTGTTTGAAGATAGCCAGCAGTTGGCTTCCATCATTTTTCAGAGTTGACAGTTATGCACTGTATGACAATGTAAATGTGTGGAGGAGGATGGTTTTTTGTTGTTGTTGCTTTTCTTTTTTTTAATTGGTGTTTTTTTTTTCTTTGCTTGTTTTTGATGTAAGTTAGTTATGGTACAAATTGTGTCAAATTGAAAATAAGTTTTGATATTGGTGGAAATGTTAAGAAATGTACATAAATGTGATACCTTTGTGAGAAAGTTCTGACCAAGCCCATCTTTGATTTGATGATGGAAAGGAATGTGCATTTTGACTGCATTTTGTTTTGGGTTTGATTGTGTGTGTTGTTTTGGTTTTCTTCTTTGTTTTGTATTAGCATCATGGTTTAAAAGAGATTGTGTTCAAAAGAGCATTGTTTAGTGGTGGTCTTGTAAAGTTTTTTGTGTGTTTTTTTTCACCTTAATAAGAGAGAAGGGGAGAGAGAGAGAGAGAGGGGGGAGGGTGGGTGGGGGGTGGAGTTGTGGGGGGGGGGGGGGGGGGGTTGAATTTATGAAAGGAAAGGTATCTGATTCATTTCTGAGATTGAAGGACAGTGTGTGTGTGTGTGTGTGGGGGGGGGGGGGGGGGAGATGTGACTTCATTCATCCTTGTGTGTGTGTTGGGGAGGGAGGGGGGGAGAGGAGATGTGACGTCATTCCTCCTTGTGTGTGTGTGTGTTGGGGGGGGGGGGGGGGGGGGAGAGGAGATGTGACTTAATTCCTCCTTGTATTTGTGTAATTGTGTTTCAAGTTTGTGTGTGTGTGTGTGTGTGTGTGTGTGTGTTATTTTTCATCCATGAAGTGTGCTATGATTTGAATTGTAATGTTAGGTATGGTGTTGATAACCAAAAGGGGTTAAGTCCTTAAAAATGAAAGAAAACTTGGGCCTATTTTGCAGACAACCAGCAGTTAGCTTGCATATTTTTTCTGAGCTGGCAGTTATGCACTGTATGATAATGTCAATGTATAGGATGGAGTTTTGTGTTTATTTGATGGGTTTTTTGTTGTTGCTTATTTGGGGTTTTTTGTTTGTTTTTGCTGCAAGTTAGTTGTGATAAAGATTGTATTGACTTGAAAATGAATTTTGATGTCTGTGAAAATGTTGACATATTTAGATATGTGATACCTATGTCAGAAAGTCACGACCCAAAACCATCTGTGATGACATGATGAAAACCAGTATGAATGTGACAGCTTTTGTTGTTGCTGGATTTTGTCCATTTTTTGCTTTTCTTAAGTGTATTAGCATCATAGCTTAAAAGAGATTTGTTAAAAAAAAAAAAAGAAGCTTTTTTGTGTGTTTTTTTTTTATAATCTTTTGTTGTTTTTTTCTTTTAGTGAGAGACAAAGAAAAGAGGGGGGGGGGAGATTTATAAAGGGAAAGCTGTCTTGGTATCTTAGATTGAAGAAAAATGTGTGTGTGTGGAAGGGTGGGGGGGTGAATAATGATAATGTGAGAGGAGATGATGTGACTTAACACCTCATGTAAGTGTGTGTGCGTGTTTGTGTGTGCGTGCATAAGTGTTTGTGATTGTGTGTGTATTCTGTGTTACGGACAACCGGGAAAAAATCATGCGAGTCAAACTGACTTCAGTGACCAAAAGTTGCACAAGTCCATGAAGATTGCTAAAAACTTAGGCTGTTTTTGCAGACAAGAAGCAGTCAGCTTGCATCATTTTTCCAAGTTGTCAATTATGTTTCAGAGAGAGAGAGAGAGAGAGAGAGAGAGAGAGAGAGAGAGAGAGAGAATAAATGTGTGTGTGTGTGTGTGTGAGCATGCGTGTTGAGGGGGGGGGGGGGGAGGAGATGTGACTTGATTCCTCCTTGTGTGTGTGGGTGTGTTTGGGGGGGGGGGGGGGGGGGGAGAGGAGATGTGACTTCATTCTCCTTGTGTGTGTGTGTTTGGGGGGGGGGGGGGGGGAGAGGAGATGTGACTTCATTCCTCCTTGTGTGTGTGTGTTTGGGGGGGGGGGGGGGAGAGGAGATGTGACTTCATTCCTCCTTGTGTGTGTGTGTTTGGGGGGGGGAGGGGAGAGGAGATGTGACTTCATTCCTCCTTGTGTGTGTGTGTTTGGGGGGGGGGGGGGGGGGGGGAGGAGATGTGACTTCATTCCTCCTTGTGTGTGTGTGTTTGGGGGGGGGGGGGGGGGGGGGAGAGGAGATGTGACTTCATTCCTCCTTGTATGTGTGTGATTGTGTTTCAAGTTTGTGTGTGTGGTGTGTGTGTGTGTGTGTGTGTGTGTGTGTGTGTTATTTTTCATCCATGAAGTGTGCTATGATTTGAATTGTAATGTTAGGTATGGTGTTGATAACCAGAAGGGGTTAAATCTTGAAAATAAAAGAAAACTTGGGCCTATTTTGCAGACAACCAGCAGTTAGCTTGCATATTTTTTCTGAGCTGGCAGTTATGCACTATATGATAATGTCAATGCATAGGATGGAGTTTTGTGTTTATTTGATGGGGTTTTTGTTGTTGCTTATTTGGGGGGTTTTTGTTTGTTTTTACTGCAAGTTAGTTGTGATAAAGATTGTATTGACTTGAAAATGAATTTTGATGTCTGTGGAAATGTTGACATATTTAGATATGTGACACCTATGTCAGAAAGTCACGACCCAAAACCATCTGTGATTACATGATGGGAACCAGTATGAATGTGACAGCTTGTGTTGCTGTTGGATTTTGTCCGTTTTTTGCTTTTCTAAAGTGTATTAGCATCATAGCTTAAAAGAGATTGTGTTAAAAAAAAAAGGAAGCTTTTTTTGGTGTTTTTTTTTTAATCTTTTGGTGTTTTTTCTTTTAGTGAGAGACAAAGAAAAGAGGGGTGGAGATTTATAAAGGGAAAGCTGTCTTAGTATCTTAGATTGAAGAAAAATGTGTGTGTGTGCATGCATGTGGGAAGGGGGGGGGGGGAATGATGATAATGTGAGAGGAGATGTGACTAACACCTCATGAATGTGTGTGTGTGCGTGCATGTGTTTGTGTGTGCGTGCACAAGTGTTTGTGATTGTGTGTGTGTATTCTGTGTTACGGACAACCGGGAAAAATCATGCAAGTCAAACTGACTTCAGTGACCAAAAGTTGCGCAAGTCCATGAAGATTGCTAAAAACTTAGGCAGTTTTTGCAGGCAAGAAGCAGTCAGCTTGCATCATTTTTCCAAGTTGCCAATTATGCTTCATATGAGAGAGAAAGAGAGAGAGAGAGAGAGAGAGAGAGAGAGAGAGAGAGAGAGAGAGAGAGAGAGAGAGAGAGAGAGAGAGAGAGAGAGAAAGGAGAGAGAGAGAGAGAGAGAGAGAGAGAATGAATGAATGAATGTGTGTGTGTGTGAGAGCATACATATTGGGGGGGAGAGGATATGTGACTTCATTCCTCGTGTGTGTTTGTATGTGTGTTGGGGGGGGAGAGGAGATGTGACTTCATTCCTCCTTGTGTGTGTGTGTTTGGGGAGGGGGGGGGGGGGAGAGGAGATGTGACTTCATTCCTCCTTGTGTGTGTGTGTGTTTGGGGGAGGGGGGGGGGGGAGAGGAGATGTGACTTCATTCCTCATTGTGTGTGTGTGTTTGTGTTGTGTGTTGGGGGGGGGGGGGGAAGAGGAGATGTGACTTCATTCCTCCTTGTGTGTGTGTGTGTGTGTTTGGGGGAGGGGGGGGGAGAGGAGATGTGACTTCATTCCTCGTGTGTGTTTGTATGTGTGTTGGGGGGGGAGAGGAGATGTGACTTCATTCCTCCTTGTGTGTGTGTGTTTGGGGGGGGGGGGGGGAGAGGAGATGTGACTTCATTCCTCCTTGTGTGTGTGTGTTTGGGGGGGGGGGGGGGGGGGGGGAGAGGAGATGTGACTTCATTCCTCCTTGTGTGTGTGTGTGTTTGGGGGGGGGGGGGGAGGAGATGTGACTTCATTCCTCCTTGTATTTGTGTGATTGTGTTTCAAGTTTGTGTGTGTGTGTGTGTGTGTGTGTGTGTGTGTGTGTATGTGTGTGTGTGTGTGTGTGTGTGTGTGTGTGTGTGTGTGTGTGTTGTGTGTGTGTGTTTTATTTTTCATCCATGAAGTGGAGAGTGTGTGCTATGATTTGAATTGTAATGTTAGGTATGGTGTTGACAGAAGTGTGTGCTTTCCTGGTAAAGCTGTGATTCATTCGTTGTGTTGAAACTTCCACCTTCAAAAAAAAGAAAGAAAGAAAAGAAAGAAAAAAGAAACAGATGGAAAAACAGAAAAAAGAAAAGGAAAAAAATCACAAAAAGGGAGGAGAAAAAAATGGAAAAGAAAAAGGAAAAAAAATAGAAAGGAAAAAAAGAAGAACCCTTTCTCAAAACAAGAAGCGTCTGTTGAAAAGAGTGCATTAAATGTTTGTGTGGTTGTTTTTCTTGCCTACCTGTGTGCATGTAAGATGGCATAAGTCACTTGATTTACAGGTGTGGAATACTGTGTCATTGTGTGCATTGTAATGATGTGACTTGTGGAAATGCTGTGGGATATTGTGTGACTATGATAATGGTTATATGATTGTAATTGTTAGTGTCATGTTCAGCTGTAAGATATTGTAGAATATAATACTGTGTTATATTGTGGTGACACTTGGTGTGTGAGGTTGAATTATTTTGTGTGCGTTTTTTATTTTTTAAGTAAGTTTATTGTTTTGGTAAACCATGTGGAAAGTTTTTTTTTAATCTATTTTCATTTATTTTTGTGTAGAGATTTTACTTTTTTTTCTTTTATCATGTGTTTTTTTGTATACATATGTATACAAAGTATTGGTTGCTTGATTATTTTTTATAATGGTACTGGTATAAAAATTACTTAAAAGGGGTTAATTTTGTGTTCTTTATTTTGAGAAGAAAGATGAAAAGTACCAAATTCATCAAGAAAAATGTGGCTTGTTCTTTTGTATGTTTGTTTCTGGTCACAGGCTGTCATGACATTGCCACTACTACTATTTGTACTACTGATAATAGTAGTATGCTGAAGAATGATGTAAATAGTATCAATACTTCTCCTACTAGTGATGATGACAATAAGCATGATGATGATAATGATAGTTACTGAATAATGATAATTGTTGTCGTTATCATTACTATCATCATCATCATCATCATCATCAGTGTTGTTATCATCACCATAATTTTCATTATCATTATTATTTATTATTGTTATTGTTGTTATTATTGTTGTATCATTATTCTGGAGTACGCTTAGTATCATACCTTGGTACCATAATTTTTCTTTTTGAAAATCAGGCTCCTGTTCAAAAGAGAGCAGTATCACCACAGTACAGTGCCACTATTTTTCCATGAATGTACATGGCATTATTCGCCATTTGCTAGTTTTAATCTGTATTATATGATTGCACAGTTTTAATCTCTGTTTTTAATTTGACATGGTGACAGCCCCGATATGGCCTGTGTGGTGGATGGGGCTGTAAACATCATGATTGGATTGGATTGGATTTGCCATTGACAGTGGGATTTTAAGACCGTAATCATACAGAAAACCTGGATTTTCACATTGATTACTTAATGCTAGCACATTTTTAAACCTTTAAAATTTTTGTTATTAAAAAACAAAAAAGGGATGAATTTGTTTAAGAGGGGAAAACCTGATGTAGAAATATGTGATGAAGATGAGAGCTTAATCAGTTGCACCATGCATGGCCAGAAGAAAGGTGGAGAGTATGTAGTGTGTAAAGAAAATTAGTGGAAAAATGTCAGCAGTGTCTGTCAGACTGTGATTCCTTTCAGAGTACAGAGTATGCGATGTTCACAATAATTCAGAATGTACTGGATTCAGGTAGGCTACACGTAGTCATGGAAGTTTATGGAACTCTGTAGATTACAGACAGTTCCATGTTATAAGAATAATGGGTTGTTCAGTTATTGCCAGCCATGTGGCCGATACGAATAAGTGATATATATATACATATTAAAAAAAAAGAAACATTAATTAAAAAAAAAAGTGATATACATATAAGATAATGTGCACACTTAAGGTTACATGAAAACTAACATTTTAGAGCAGGATAAGCATGCTAACATAAAATTCTCATATGTTATTATGTCACTGGATGGAATTATAACTGTTCTTATCCATGATGTAGGAGTCGTTTCTTTGATGTTGGAGGCAGGACAGGATAGGGGAGGGGGTTGTGGGTCTGTACAATATGGGCACTGGTCTGTGTGGGGTATTTTCTTCAGGTGGTATCTTAGTCTGCATGGCCATCTTGGGTGGAAAGTGTCGTGCCAGGTCTTCTCCTATGCTTGTCACTCTGCAGGAGGTAGACTGCCTGCTGGCCTCAGTTCTCACTTCAGGGCAGCTCTTTATAAAGCTCAAGAAAAATATGAAGATTTCCATGAAAAAGCAGGAGAATGGGCTGGGTGGGCAGAAAATAAGCATGAGAGGATAGAGAGGTGAGGATAAGACAGAAACAGAGGGAGTGGTAGAAAAGGGGAAATTGCTAGCTCAGAATTTACAGAAGGTGGGGATGCTGTTCATACTCAAAAGCCCCCCGGCATTCAATTTCATTTCAGCTCAAACACTTTGTCACCTCGCAAACAAAGAAATTCATGTGGGTCAGAAACCGTCCATAAAAATGTAAATAGGAAAAACATTTGTCACAGAGGAATAACACAGCGCAGTATGCAACCATCACTTCACACACACCACAAGACAATACCCATACCAATACCAATACCAGCACTTTATCAAAGAGGAATTCATGTGGTCACAAGCCATATATATATATATATATATATATATATATATATATATATATATATATATATATATATATATATATATATAAAATAATAAACAGAGACAGTTATCACAGAAAGCAATAAAATTCAATCATTAAAAACAGGCATGTATGCGTGATCGCACACACACACACACACATGTACACGCGCGCACACACACACACACACACACACACACACACACACACACACACACACACACACACACACACACACACACACACACAGGGTGTGAATAGTTTGGTTTGTAAGTTTCAATGATTCTGTAATGTACACAGCAGTTTGGAAAGCAGGTTTCTTAGTCATGAATATACTTGCATAGTAGCTGTAACTTATATTCTAAGGTGAAGTCGTAATAATGTGGTGTGTGTGTGTGTGTGTGTGTGTGCCAAGCTTTTGAGTCTTCATTTAAATGTAGAGAAAGAGAATCTACAGCATCCATTTGTTGATGCGATAGATTAAAAAAAAAAATCCAATTAAAACAAACAAAATAAAACCCAAACAAAAAACCAGAACACATCAAAAACAGGAAGAAAAATCATAGTGTCTTCTTGAAGCAGCAGGGGTATTAAAAACAAAACAAGAAAAACATTAAAAAAAATCAAGATTGTCTATTTCTTGGTGCAGCTAGGGTATTAAAAGTCTAAACAAAAACAAGGAAATAACAGAGAACAAAATCCATGCTGCCTTTATTTTTTGTTGTTGTTGTTTTTGATACAATAGAAGTATTAGAAAAAAAAGAATAAACCGAAGAAAGAAACAGAAAAAAATCCATAGTCCTGTTTCTTGATGCCGTAAGGGTATTCAAAACAAAATATAGACAAAAAAATAAGCAAAGTGAGAAAAATCCATGGTGTTCATTTCTTGTACAGTAGGGCTATAGAAAAACAAAAACCAAGGAGAGTAGAGAAAAAGTTCATATTGACTACTTATTGATACAGTTGGGATGTGTGTGTGTGTGTGGTGTGTGTGTGTGTGTGTGTGTGTGTGTGTGTGTGTGTGTGTGTGTGTGTGTGTGCATATGCCCCCCCTCCCCCCCCCCCCCCCCCCCCTTCAAGAAAAACACCAGCAGGAGTGAAGCACGCATGCACACATGAGGAGAAAGCTGGGATGCTTTGTTCATGTCACACCTTACAACCCGAGGTCATGAATATTGGTGAATCCATGGATGAAAGCATGAGTTGGTGGAGAACCCTCAAAGCTGGGAACATTTTTAATCACTTGGGTCATAAACATCAACCGATGCCTCGTGAACCAAAGATGCAAGAATTGCTCAAGCCAAGCAAAGAAGTTTCCATCTGATTAATATTTGAAAAGATGGATATTTAGGAAACGAGGCCACACTTCAAATGTCAACACTAACTTGGTCCATTGTTTGATATGGAGGTGAAGGTTAGACTCCTAAAGCTGCAGGTGAAAACAGAATCAGAAGAGCAGAGGTGTGGTTCTACAGAAAACTGTGAATAAGCTGGATTGAAAGACGGACAAACCAAAGCAGTTTGGAAGAACTGAACACAACCCGTGCTTTTAGGCAAAGGGAATATTTGGAACATCAGAGCTGCCAAGTATTAAAGACCCTGGCCCTGTGTGAGATGGAAGGCAAGAGATGATAAGGGATGACTGCCCACATCCTACATGGAGGACACAGCCAAGTGCAGGGAGTTTCTGAAAGATGGAATCTATATGAGGACTGAAGACAGAAGGGGATGGGGACAGTTGATGGGGCATGCATCAGTGCCCAGTACTATGAGTGATGTTGCTGGAAGGTGACTGAACAAATTTATTTATTTATATATTCATTTATTTATTTTAATCTTTTATATCGAGGATAATGGGATAAGCACTCATGTGCTTTTTTACATCCAATCCCCGTGTGCATGCAGTTTTGTAAATATCTGTTCCCACCGGCACATGATGGCCTACTCTTACAAAAAGTGGAACAGGATTTAACGTGTGTGAATGATGCTCTGTGTGCGTTGACCAGCCGCCATGGCGCAGTGGTTAGCGCCGTGGATTCCGGACTGGAAGGTCGCGGGTTCGAATCCCATAAGTCATAGGGATTTTTTCGGGCTCCGGCCGGCTCCTACCCAGAGTGAGTGTGCTGTGGGCTCAGTGGGGAGACTGGGACCACACAGTCGAGCTTCATCCACTTTACGGATGCGAATTTGAGAGTGTTGCTCAAATTACCTGACCAACACTGCAGGTGTCTGTATCTCTCGGGCCTGGTTGACGCCGGGATATATTATGACAGTAAGCGTAGAGAACAACCCTGTCAAGTAGTCTCAAAGCGGATGCACCTCCACAGCAGCATCATTACATCATCCTCATCATCATTGATCATCATGCAATAATAAAAATTGCCTCTGATTCGGTGGCCTCCGTTGCTCTGGTCTCATGGTGACCTCAGATTCGGTTTCCCCATACGCTTCTGTGCCTGTGGTGAATTTGTGTCAAAGCGTTTGGAGTTGGGGGTTCGTGGGGAGGCGGTCGTTGGAGGGACGTTGTGGTGGTCGCCACCTTGGGTGGGTGACTCACTCAGTCTGGCTCCGCGACTGAGCTAATACTGTCGTTAGTAGGGGGCTTAGTAGGTGGTGTCCTGCGTATGTTAGCTCAGAACAGGCACCACTGAACACCACCAAAGTGACCCAGCAGAAGTGCAGGGCCCCTCTGGCTGGTGGCCCCGCGGCGGCCTAATATTGATAAGC
>CM060328.1:3436790-3446790 GCA_030674155.1 Stramonita haemastoma | reverse complement strand
TGCGTGTGCGCGCGTATGTGTCAAAGTCAAAATTTTATTTCCAGATGGTACATTAAGCAATAAATTTGCTTTTTTTCTTAAAACCCCCCACCAAAAACAAAAAAAAACAAACAAAAAAACAACAGCAACAAAAAACCACCAAAAAGTCACTTAAACAAAAAAACAAACTAACAAAAATGAAGCAGCAGGCAAACAAGCAAAATACAACCAAGAAAACCACCCAAAATATATTTAGCTACAACATTGTTACAACTCGTAACAACAAAATAAACTGAAAAGGAACTAAAGAGAATGTAATGATGATGATAATAATAACAACAACAATAGTATTATTAATCATAATGCACTGTAAGACTCACTCTTTCACATGTGCTACACACACGCACGCACACACGTGTGAATGCAACTCGCACATACGCACGCAACTCACGCACGCACGCACACATACATCCCCCTACTCCACACACACACACACACATACACACACTGAAACAAGCATATACCCGTGCACGCACATGCATTTGAATTTTTTTTTTATAGTCGTGGAAAAAAATTATTTAATTTAATTATATCAGGTTACAATATCATCCATTCTTTTACATTCATACTTTATATAAATATATACATATACATACATAATGATAGATAGATAGATAGATAGATAGATAGATAGATAGATAGATAGATAGATAGATAGATAGATTTATAAACAAACAAAATAAAAACAAAAGAAACAGGAACAAAACATCCTAAAAATTGATATCCAATCCATAGCACTCAAATCAACCAAAATTTCAAACTAATAAATCATTCATAATGATAATAATAAAATTGACATTAATATGATTATTACCCATCATCACTATAAAGCAATAACGCAACAATAACTTCAAAAAATTAAAACAATAAATAAAAAAACAATTAAAAGACTGGGGGAAGGGGGGTATCAAGGAGGAAGGAAGAAATAAACAATCAGCCAAACAATAATAATGATAATGCTACAAGTTTTACAATCAATCAAGAACCCCTACTTAAATACATTTAAAAAAAAAAATTCAGTCAGCTAGACTATCAAACCAAGACAGTAACAATTATAGTGATGCTAATAATCCATCGTTAATAACATCAAAAGCAGCAACCATCATAAAACTTGTTAAATTGGATTTTTTTTTTAAAAGGGGGGTGGGGACATGTTTTAAAAAATGAAGTCACACTGTCATCACTTCATCCATTTGGATTTCTCCTTTCCTACTTGTAAAATTTGTAAATTATGCATGTGCCTGTTTAGATTACTCACAGGCTTTCATTACCATTAACAATAGCTTAAAAATTTATAAGAAAAAAAATCTCTCACTCTTCACCTCTCTTCCACATATGCACACAGCACATAGCAGTGCAATGTTTCCAGTCCCTAAAAATCACATCTGAAATATGTTCAAGGGATGCAGAAAGGGTGCTGCTGCATTTGTTGTTATCACGGTTAATTGATTTATAATTCAGTTCCTAAACATTCACTCATTAAATAATTTTTCATCTGTGTCTTGAACTGATTTTGTTTTTGATACTTTTAAACTTCTTGGGGTTTGTTCCAAACAGATAAAGGTTGATTTTTCTGGTCTCGGAAATGTTAGTCAGGTGATTATTCTCTCGTTGTTGTGTCTGTTTGTCTGTGTGCTCTCTTTTTTGTTTTTTGTGCTTCTGTTTTTTGCCCTATCTGTCTTTTTTTGTGTGTTAGTTGTGGGATTTTTTATTCAATGTTGGTGTTTTAAAGTCCTTATGTAAGGCAAAGAGAGATATTTACTGCCTTCTTACTTCTGGATATTTGTCCACATGATTGATAAAAAAATTTTCCGATGCATCTCTTTTTTTTTTTTTTTATCTTATGTTGAAAAGTTTGGGAAAAGGATGACTACATGTGCTATTTGTGTTATTAATTTGCAAAAAAAATACTAAACAAACAAAAAAAAATATTAAAACAGAGAGAGGGTGGGGAGTATCAATACAGTGTGGTATGGAAAACATGATAAATGGATTACAAATAATGTTTGTCATCAATCAAGTGTCACATTTGGTCAGTTAATTGACTCATATGTAATGCATCATGAATGAAGACTGTCAAAAGGGGTTACCTGCACTTAGTGACTGCCACAAGTGCGGGGAGGGGGGGGGGGGGGGCCCCAATTTGTCTTCTGTATTTTTTTTTTTTATTTTCATTTTAAAAAATGTCCCCCTTTTTTTGAGCAAAATTTCATGCCTGGTGTTGTGTTTCGTGTAATTATGGCATGTATGTGTATTAGTTTAGGGGGGGCGGGGGGGGACAGCATCCCCTTTTTTATCATTTTCTAAAAGACGCTAAAATCTCTCCCATGAAAATCTGACAGATCAGGTTAAGGACTGAGAATCCTGATGCTAGACTACACAGGAGCTTGGTTTATAGTTTCTTTTGAAGGAAGTTTAGGGGAGTGGAGTCTGCACTGATGTTCATTAACTCGGGGAATTAATCAGATCAATCAGGCATCTTGAAAACCTGCTCTGCATTTTGGAAGAGTAGGTTATTGTGTGCTGGTGGGATCTGAATTGATAAACTGCGTGCACATGGGGACTGGATTTTTTTTTTAAAGCATATGAGTGGTTATTCCATTATCCTGAAATAAAAGAACAGGTAGAGAATAAATAGATGAATAAATCTTGGTGATTTCAATTTAAAATTTATATTAAAATTTTTTAAATATAAATTTGGTGGTGGTTCAAACCTGTATCAACAGATCGTGAGCTCCACAGTCTAACCACTAGGCTATACTGGCCCTGGCATTGTATTGAATTGCATTATGTTGATATGAAGGATTTCTCTGCGACTGTATGTCCCTGAAAATATTGACTGTGTGCAGTGTTATGTGGTGACTGGAGTTGGTCACTGATGCAGGCATGCTCACTGTTGTGTAATCATTATTCAATACAATATAATACAATGCAATACAGTACAATACAATTCAAGTATTTGTTATGGAAAAGTGTCATTGTTGACAAAGCGTCCCTGGAATCTGATTTTCTGATGTGCATCCCAGAAAGTTAAAATCCCAGAATAAAATTACATTTGGAGCCAAATTGTAACGAGCGATGTGTGTCCACCTCAACATCTGTGCACGTGCAGACAGTAGCTGATGGAGTTTGTATGGAGATCTCTCATATATTAGCTGATGGAGTTTGTATGAAGATCTCTCATATATTAGCTGATGGAGTTTGTATGAAGATCTCTCATATATTAGCTGATGGAGTTTGTATGAAGATCTCTCATATATTAGCTGATGGAGTTTGTATGAAGATCTCTCATATATTAGCTGATGGAGTTTGTATGAAGATCTCTCATATATTAGCTGATGGAGTTTGTATGAAGATCTCTCATATATTAGCTGATGGAGTTTGTATGAAGATCTCTCATATATTAGCTGATGGAGTTTGTATGAAGATCTCTCATATATTAGCTGATGGAGTTTGTATGAAGATCTCTCATATATTAGCTGATGGAGTTTGTATGAAGATCTCTGATATTGCAGTCATAGGACTAACGTGTGTATGCTGTGCATTGGACTGTTTGTCCTTGATCTGAAGATATGAGGTCGAGAGGAAGCATACAGTGATGCGAGTTGTTCTATGAGTATGTGTTTGTTTTACAAATTTGATTGGTGAAATTGTCAGTGTCCCTGATTTTCAGTAATTTTTTTTTTTTTTTTTTAAAGTGAAACTACAGGAAGCATGCCTGCTGACAATACTGTGTGATGTAGTAACTGATATGTATGTAAAGGAAGGAAGGTGGCAGGATGGTTAAGATGTTTGCCTGCAACAAGTAAACCATGAGGTTCTGGGTTCGTACCCAGCCTCGCCCTTTCTTCCCAGTTTGACGAAAAAATTGAACTGAATGTCAAAAGTAATTCGGATGAGACTATAAACCGAGGCCCCGTGTGCAAATGCACGCAGAACATCTTGCGCACACGTTAAAACCCCGCTCCGCCTTTCAGAAGAGCAGGCCATCATGTGCCAGTAGGAGCGGATGGCAAAATTATGATAAACCAGCATGCACACAGGTGCGTGTTTAGACACCATCCCTGAGGAAAAATTAGGAGTTGGAGTCCCCAGGGTGGCTTGGGGCTGTATATTTATGAAAAATTTTTTTTAATAATGGGTAGGCGCTGCACTTGTGGCGACGCACTCTCCCCGGGGAGAGTAGCCCAAATTTCACATAGAAAATTCTGCTGTGACATAAAGTGGTATAAAAAAAATTTTTTAATTAAAATTAAAATAAAATGATGATACTGTGTTATATGGTAACTGATATTTCACTGATGATACTGTGTTATATGGTAACTGATATTTCACTGATGATACTGTGTTATATGGTAACTGATATTTCACTGATGATACTGTGTTATATGGTAACTGATATTTCACTGATGATACTGTGTAATGTAACTGATGTGTATGTACATTATTACACTGTGTGCAGATGGTGACCAGGAGAACAGAGGCAGCAGCAGCATCACACCAGACAGCAAGGTGCTACAGCAGAACACTGAGCAAGTCATCACAGTGGGGGAGGGGAGGGGAGGGGGGAAATATTAAGATGGACAAGTATTTTGGAGGCTTTAATTTTTACATGGGGTGGGAGGTTATTTATTTATGATTTATTTATTCTTTTATTTCAAGAAGAATGGCAGTGGCATGGGGTGGTTGTAATAAAAAAAAAAGTGGTATTTTGGGGCCGGTAGTTAAAGGCATCCATCACCCTCAGTTACTTTCAGCTTGCAAAGTTTTCAGACCACTAGGGTGTATGCCCCTCAAAATGCTACTACATCAAAAACTATTTCTTCCCCTTTCTGCTCCTGTACATTGCTGAAATAATGGGTGTAAAATAGTATTTCATTGTGACAGACAACCCCCTCTTCCTGTTAGTGAAGAACAGCAAAGCAAATAATTTATTGGCAAGTCTGTGAGAATTCTCACTTGTCAATGCTATTGCAGGCATGCTTACTATCCCAGAGAGACTGTACTATGTGTTCCTGAAAAATGTCATATTGGACAGAACCAGGAATCCCATTGTTCAGTGTGCATCCCAGACAGTTAAAATCCCATTGGATTTGGTTTAGATAAGGTGTTATTCATTTGAAAACCATGGAATAAATTTAACATGAAGAACATAATCAACATAGCAACAAGCTTGTAGCTTACATTGTGCCTAGGTACAACATCAAAATTCATATGGCGGATAGAGATTCCTATAATGAGCAAAGCAGATGACAGGGAGAATGACTGCATAGAATGATAACAGCATTAACATTCATAGGTAATGGAAATAATTGACATTTTTCCCGAAAAATGGGTCTACTGAATAAATGTTTGAATTTTTTTTTCATCCATTGCTGTTCTATCCAACCAAGAAGTTAAGAAATAAACAAATAAAAGTAAATAATGAAAACAAAACCCTAACGTCTAACCATGGGATTTCATTTAGAACTAAATGTAATTTTTTTTAATATTTATTTTTTTACTTTAAAAAAAATAGTTTTGGGGGGAACTAAATGTAAGCTTTGTAGCTGATGGAAATTAATTCATGAAAAATGAGATTTGGCAGCCATAGGGATAATGAACATGTGCATCAGCAGAGTGTTTTTCAATGACCTGAAAAGATAAAGTGTTAAAGAAGAAGGCATGTGATGATGCCAGTTGTTCTACATAAAAGAAGCGTCTTTGTGAAGTTACTTGAGTGTTTTGGAAAATAAGCTTTGCCCCTGTAAGGGAAACTTGAGGGTAGGCATGCCTGCAACTGCATTATATCAAAGACTGGATTTTTTTTAAGTCGTATTTTTACTACACCCAGTAATTATGATTTTGTAACATTACGCTCCCCCTTCCACCCCCACTCCCTTTAATCTCTTTTTCTGACAGTTAACAGAATCCTAAATAGCGGTCATTTGCCTCTCTCCCTCCTCCATTCTAAATAAAACAACCCCCCCCCCCCCCCCCAAAAAAAAAAGCCATCCAAGCTTGTGCACTATCAAATCGTTTCTGTGCCAGCCATAAGATGTCAGAGGAAAATTCATCTATAAATCCTGCTGCATTTCCACAATCAAGCCCCCTCCCCCCAAAAAAAACAACAACCTCCAAGTTTTGAAGTAAAACCCAACTAAGCGTAATTCCTCCCCTTGCTGATAATAAGTTTTTCAAAATGTTTGTCCAGTACAACACCATTGATTATACTCCACCGCTCTTTCTCTTTTTCTTTACAGTGTTGACTTAAAAAGCCATCCAGAATACTGCATCATAGAGAACATCACTTTTTCCCTGGTGAAATAAAGATTCCAGAATGACTTCAACCATCACCCATCCACCCCCTTTGCAGCAGTGGGAATAAAGAACATCTTTAGTGCAGCTCCATTACAAAAATTCCCTCCCCTCCCCCACATCCCCAACCCTCTTCTTAAAAAATGGCTGAAAAACGTTTCCACATTTGCTGCAGAGGTGGAGGGGGTTCATACATGCCTGTGTGTGTGGCTTTTTTCAGTTGTGCGTTTGTGAGGGATGTGTGTGTGTGTGCACGTACGTTCACTTTGAAGTGTGTGTGTGTCATTCATATATTCATTCAATGATTTGCCTTGACAGAAGGCAGGCTGCCTTGTGCTTACTATACAAAAGTGAAGTCATAAAAACAGCTGTGGGCCTTCTCTCACTTGCTGAAATGTAGCTATCTGAAATACTGCAGGTTACTCATCCATCAAGATTCTTGCCAAAAATGTAATGGTCATAATAGACCCACCTCTACCTGTAAGAAAAAGCGGGACGGGATAGCCTTGTGGTCAGAACATTGCACTGGCAATTTGACGACCCAAGTTTGATACCTGTTCGAGGGGATTTTTCCCCTGGAGTTAACATCAGTGCTGACTCCACTCTCCCCAAAAGTTGTTCGATGAGACTGTAAACCGAGGCCCCGTGTGCGAACGCACGCAGAATATCTCACGCACACGTTAAATCCTGTTCCGCTTTTTGTAAGAGTAGGCCATCGTGTGCCGGTGGGAACAGATGACAATATTTACACAACTGCATACGCACAGGGACTGGATGAAGAAAAGCACGAGTGCTTATCTCATTATCCTCGATATAAAATAATTTTTTTTTAAAGCCATCTGAAAGAAAAACCAGCAATAACAAGAAACCTTCCTTCAGGTGAAATAAAACTTTAAAAATACAATTATAATAATAAACACCACATGTGAAACAGCCATCCAACATGAATGGTTGTAAAAACCTACCTCTACATGTAAAATAAAGCCATCTTTTTAAAAAAAAAAACGGCAATAAACCTACCACATTGTAAAAAAAAAAAAATTTCCCCTTAAAAGGTCTAAAAAGCGATTTGATCTACTACATGTTGTACATACACATAAGGAAATTAAGGCACTGGCAGGTCTGCACTTCATGTCGACCTGGGAGATTGTAAAATCCCCACCCTTCATTTACCATAAGCCACCAAGATTTGAACCCATGGTTTTTATGGACTTAATTGATCACAGCCAGTCTTGACCGCATGAATAAAGCGTTCGTCATAAAGTGTTAAAACAACCACCATTAATAAACGAATAAAGCGTTCGTCATAAAGTGATTACCCTTAATAAACTCTCCTTCACATACAAAATAACTGTCTAAATCTCAACTGACATGAAAAGCCCACCTCCACATGTGTAATGAAGGCATTCCATACCCAACTGTTGTAATAACCCCCACAACTATATTATGCAAATAAAGTTATCCAACATGCAATCGCTGTAAATGCACCCACCTGATGTACATCTCGTAAGCCATGTGTAAAAGAAAATATGCAATCGTTGTAATACACTGCCACATGTGAAATGAATCTCGCATCAACAGGAGGAGAAGATCAAAAAAAAAATATGATAAACCCAAATTTAACCCATGTGTAATGAAATCATACAAAATATATAGGCTATTGTAATAAACCAATCTCCACATGTAAAATAAAGTCATACAAAATAAAGAAATGTCATAATGAATCTACCTCCACATGTAAAATAGTCATACAAAATAAATAAATGTCATAATAAATCCACCTCCGCATGTGAAATAAAGTCGTACAAAATAAATGTAATGAATCCACCTCCACATGTGAAATATAAAGTTCTACTAAATAAATGTGATAATAAACCCACCTCCACATGTGAAATAAAGTACAAAATAAAGATGTCATAATAAACCCACCTCCACATGTGAAATAAAGTCATACAAAATAAAGAAATGTCATAATAAACCCACATCCACATGTGAAATGAAAGTCATAAAAAATAAAGAAATGTCGTAATAAAATAAATGTAATAAACCCACATCCACATGTGAAATAAAGTCATACAAAAAAAATAAATGTCATAATGAACCCACTTCCACGTGTGAAATTAATACAAAAGAAATAGATATAATAATAAACCCACCTCCACACACACGCACGCACACACTGACAAGACTACACACTTGTTTGAGCGCCTTTGATGGTTTTTATTCAAATAATACAATCACATACACAATGTAACACTCCCTTCAAAACTGATGCTAAAAAACTGGACACTATGCAATTTAACTCGAAGGACATAATTAGAATGTCAAACACCTACATTGCAAAACAACAAAGCAAATCATCAGCAATAAGTCGGTTCAAGGGAAAAAAACAAAACCAGTATTTATTTTATTTTATTCTTTTATATCGAGGATAATGGCATAAACACTCGTATGCTTTTTTAATCCATTTGATTTATTTGATTTATTCTTTTATATCGAGGATAATGGAATAAGCACTCTTGTGCTTTTTTTTCATCCAGTCCCCGTACGTGCAGTTTTGTAAATGTCATCTGTTCCCACGGGCACACGAGTTAACGTATGCGCAAGATGTTCTGCGTGCGTTCGCACACGGGGCCTCGGTTTAAAGTCTCACAGTCCCCGTGTGTATGTAGTTTTGTAAATCTTGTCATCTGTTCCCACCGACACACAATGGCCTACTCTTACGAAAAGCGGAACAGGATTCAACGTGTGCGCTAGACCTGAATCAAGTCAAAGTCAGTTTTTCTGGAGTTCACACCAGTTCTGGCTCTATTCCTAAGTACACCTCTTAGATGAAATCATAAAGCGAAATACCGTACACGATCTAAGCACAAACATGACATTATCCGTTTCTGCCTGTACGCCATTGTCTTATCTTCCAAAAGGCGGAACAGGTTTTAACATGTGCACAAAATGTTCTGCGTGCGTTCACGCACGAAACATCGGTTTATGGTCTTATTCGAAGGACTTGCGCGGGAAGTAGAGTCTGTACTGGTGATCACTTCAGGGAAAAATCTCCTCGAGTGGGGGCTCGGTGATGGCTCGAACCCTGGGCGTCAGATCGCAGGCTCAACGCTCTAACCACTAGGCTATCCCGTCCCCTGTACACGATCTAAGCATGGCTTACCACACACACACACACACACACACACACACACACACACACACACACACTCACACACTCACACACACACACGTACACACACACACACACACACACACACACACACACACACACACACACACACATGTACGTACTTTTCCAAAGACTGTCTGCCAGGCTCCAACTCATAGCGATAGCCCTTCAACATGATGATTATTGAATAAATCTCCTTCTTCTTTCATGGAAGCAAAGGAGAACTATGGCCAGTGGTATGAGTGACACACACTACCCAGCATCATTTTTTATGCACCTGGTGCATCACTAGTGCATTATGTTATGCAGTAGAAGATAAATGACGAGTGTCGTGACGCCTATATGGAATATTATGTCTATGACACTCTCTTTTATTCATTAAAAACGAACGTGAAGTGAAAATATGACATAATTCACACTCTCTTTTACTGATCAAAAGCAAATGGGAAACGAAAATATGACATCATTCACACTATTCACCCCTACTAC
>CM060328.1:3429290-3431790 GCA_030674155.1 Stramonita haemastoma | reverse complement strand
GGACTTGAAACGACTTGACTTGAAATGCCTTGACTTGAAATGCCTTGACTTGAAATGCCTTGAATTGACATGAAATGATTGGACTTGAAATAACTGGACTTGAAATGACTTGAAACGACTGGACTTGAAATGACTGGACTTGAAATGACTGGACTTGAAATGACTTGACTTGAAATGCTTTGACTTGAAATGACTTGACTTGAAATGACTTGAAATGCATTGACTTGAAATGCCTTGACTTGAAATGACTGGACTTGAAATGACTTGACTTCTTCCTAAGCTCATAAAGGAGTCAGTTGTTGGGGCACTGACTGCATTAAGTTTTTCAGGCAGTGTGTCGGGGGCAAAGTGAGCGTGGTGGAGCCCATCCTTCTCAAGTTACAGGCGCATGCTGGGTATATACCTGTCATCTATGCAAGCAAAGGGCCTCAGCTGGCCTACTCTTCTTCAAAAGGTAGTTTAGGTTTCGACATGTGTCCAAGATGTTCTGCATACATTTTTACCATATCTCTACATTACCATATCATCTCAACATTCAGTGTTCCTCTCAACTCACCCACACCCCCTACTATAGCGATGTCATCCATCCCTGAGTGGCCCGGCAGACCGTTCTTGGGCACTCTGGCGGTCTGGGCAGAGGCCTTGAAGGCCGTGCCGTGATCTCCAGGGTGGGCACTGAAGCCTTCAGGAGCTGAGGTCAGGAGTGGCTCTGTCCCTCCAGAATCCTGATCTATAGCCTCCAGAATGTCCGCCACGTTTTGAAGAACTGGATTGGACCTGGCGGGACTCCTAGCCGGGCTCCTGCTTCTGGCGTGTGTGCCTGTGCCGGGTTCGTTGCCTTTAGCAGGAGTGTTGCTGTTTCTGGATCGTCTGTGAGGAGGAGGTTTGGGTGGCAGTTCTGCATGAGCGTTGGCTGGGGGGACGTGCTTGCTGCCTGCGGGAGAAGTGACCAGATCCGAGAAGCTCAGACCTGGACCCACGTAGGAGAAATCAGCGAAGGAGGACTCGTCCAGAGGCTTGTCTGCACTCCTGCTCAGACTGCTGACGCAGGGAACGCTGGATGCTCGCTTCAGTCCTGTCACCTTGAAGCTGTCCTTGCCGAGGTCTTGGGTGTTCTGAGGTCTGGGGACTGTCAGGTCCTCCATAGTCACCAACTTGGAAAATGGAGAGTTTGTCGAGGGGTTATCCCGCGCTCTCTGTGTGTTGTCTGTGTGTTGCAGGTGATGCTGCAGGCTGTCCGGGGTGAGGCAGGAGAAGGAGGTCTGCCCGCTGCTGCTGCCCTGCGCGCTCCAGCTCCTCCTCCTCTTGAGGAGGGAGAGGTCGGGGAGGGGCGGGGGGTTGACGGCCTGCAGCTCTCTCAGCAGATCCTCACAGTCCCACGCCACAGACGATCCTTTCCTCAGGTAATGCAGCTCGCGCTCCCCCACACCCGTGTACGGCTGAAGGACGACCTCTGCAGACTGCGGGCTCTCCCTGACTACCGGGGACCTCAGGCAGTCCCGGGAAGGGAGCTGGTCACAGTCCGCCAAGGACCTCAACACTTCACCCCCAGCCACGCAGAACCGCTGAGAGTCAGACTTCGAGGGGAGGTCCCTGGAAGGCCAGAACTGCGGGTCAGCACCAGAAAGATGAAGACTGTTCTCAGAATCACAGAGATCCGCATCGTCAGCAAAGGCAGACCCCCTCAAGTTCTCCATGGAGTGAAACCTGGGGCCACCAGCCAGGAGAGGTGACCCGGGGCTGTCTCTGGCAGGGGAGGAGGACGCCTCAGCAGGAGAAGACCCTGACTCCCACCTGTGAGAGCCTCCATCCAGACTGAGGGAGCGGGCATGGGCAGGGTGGGAGCCGTAACGAACCCGCTGTCGACTGCGACCGGACCGTGATGTGGAGGGTTGAGGGTCAGGGGTGGCGCTGGCTGTGGCGCTGGCTGTGGTGGCTGTGGTGGAGAGGAGGATGTCGGCGCTGTGGTGGTCGTTGACGTCCCAGGCCAGGCCAGGTTTCCTGAGGGAGTGTGGGGACTGTAGGTTACCCAGCAGCTGGGCTGAGCGGGACAGGGCTTGGTTCACTGCACACAAGCAGAGTCCTCGATATAAAATACTGACTAATAAATAAATAAGTAATAAGTAATTAATAAGTAAATACGCACATACAGACAGACAGACAGACAGACAGACAGACAGACAGACAGACATACATACATACATACATACATACATACATACATACATACATACATACATACATACATACATACATAAAAACAGCTGAACGTCCGTCAACTGATAGGGAACTTTCACTGGGTGTGTAGTTTGAGGTGACAAATACTTTTTTTTCTGTTCAGGTTTTATGCATTCATTTGTGCGTACACAGACACAGATACAGATACAGACAGACAAACACACACACACACACACACACACACACACACACACACACACCACACACACACACACACACACACACACACCACGCGCGCGCGCGCGCGCACGCACGCACGCAC
>CM060328.1:3416963-3424463 GCA_030674155.1 Stramonita haemastoma | reverse complement strand
TGTCGGCTGTTAAAAGAACGGCTGGACAGAGACAATGAAAGTAGACAGTAATTGCTGTTAGGGTGTCGGGCGTTGAAAAAACGGCTGGACAGGTACACACACACACACACACACACACACACACACACACACACACACACACCACACACACACACACACAACACACACACACACAGTGAAATGAGGTGACCAGACTGGGCCAGTGTAAACATCGCTACATACCTTTTGGTTACGGGTGTGTGGATCAATGACCCGTACTCTATCTGACCATAGATATTCAGAAAACCTCTGTGGTGTCTGAGCGGGTAAGATACTTGTGATTACTTCATGGTTTGGCGATAGATTCTGATAGTGTCGAGCACGTCTATATTACCAAAGCAAAGAATAGATCGATCATTTCGAGTTTACTACATACAAACTGTTCCTGACCCATTTAAAGGCTAATTACACCATAGTTTCTTTGTGGATTCTGACAGCACGTCCCTGTTACCAAAGCAAAGAATACACAGAATTTTGACTTCACTGAATACAAGTCGTGTCCATCTCCTTCAAAGACCTTTTACGCCACAGTTTCTTGATATATAATGTCAACATGTCTACGTATAGATTACAACGATATCTTAAAAGGTAAAAGGTAAAGGTGTCCCATAACCTTTGTGGTCGTAGGGGAGCGAGGCATTAGAGACCTCAGCTTCTCTAGGGTCCAGCATATTGAGGGCGGCGCCCATCTCCTCTCCCTCGCTGCTTAACCTTCCCTGTCCTTGAAGAGGGCAGGTACCCATTTACAGCTCACGATATCTTAGAAGTGACAAATGTGTTTTTCCCAGTTTTAAGTGTTTCATTACTCTTGGCAATATTAAGCTTGACTGACAACATTATCAAGTTTGATCATGATAAAAGAGAAGAAGAAACCTCGAGACATACACGCGACTTTCTTTTCGAAAAGCGCTGGTTTAACACTCTGTGGCCACACGTTTTCATGTTGACAGAAATAAGCTCCAGTGTGTACAGTTTAGATTAGGGCCTATCAATGTCAGCACACTCAGCCTTCAACATCGCCACACACTCCTCTTATGTCAGACCATTTGTTTGAAGGTTTTATAGCTGAGTTTTAACCACGCTAAACAAAAAGTTCATCGTCCAAGTGCTTGAGTGTTACCCAAGTCTGGCCCGCAAACATTCCATGAAAAACAACAACAGTGGAACAGCTTTAAGACCTAGGCCTGTGAAATAAATCAACTGCTGCCGTTTTTAACCACTTTTGTTTTGGGGATGATGGTGATACGTCAAGTGGTGAAGTTTTGCAAATAGTTTCCTTTTAATCATTTTCTGTCAAATTTGTTGGTAGGTTAATGGAAGTTTTGCTTATTTTGGAAGTAGTTTGTCGGAGTGTGTGTGCACGTGCGTGCGTACGCACGCGTGTGGGTGTGTTTATGGCGGACGAGTAGGGGGGGGGGGGGTAGTGTAAATGTGCTTATCCTCACTTTACCATACATAGCCATATTCCGGCTTTCATTCTCATAAAGTCCAACAAAAGTGTTGCAATCCACAAGGATTAGCTAACTATAGATGTCCCACAACGGCAAGGCCAGGGGAGACCCTGCAATGCTGAGGAGTCAGCCGGCAGCCCAGGCTGTGTCGTGCCACTTCAGATCTAACGTACACACACGACACCGCTGACAGTGTCGTCTGCTGCTGACAGTAAGAACGTAGTGACGTGGGCACCCCTCACAGCTAAGCTTACTAGGAAGAGGAGACTGTCACTGGTCTCTGCAGACACTGCCTACACTGGCATTTATAGAGTGGGCTTGCGGTTTTTTTCTTTTTTTAGGTCCCGCTTTTGTCCATCCATCATTTATTTTATTTGATTTATTTATTCATTTATTTATACCACTTTAAGTCACGAAGATTTCTCTGCGTGAAATTCGTGTTGCTCTTCCCGGAGAGAGCGTGTCACCACAAGAGCAGTGCCACCCATTATTATTTTCTTTTTGTCCTGTCTGCAATTGTATTTGTTTGCGCCCTATCAGAGTGGCTTTTGTTTTCAGAATTTTGCCAGGGACAACTCTCTTCTAGCCCTTGGTTCTGTTTACGTGTGCAAAATAATTTGTGTAACACACGGGACCTCGGTTTATCGTCTCATCCGAAAGACTAGCACCCAGACCACCACTCACGGTCTAATGGATGAAGGAAAGTTTTGGGCCTAAACAGGATTGAGTCCTTATCTATATGGGTAGGAGTGAGTCAGAGGCAGACTTGTTGCTTGTTTTCACTGTGCTGCTTGGTCAGAACTTTGTGGTCCACTACTGGCAGAATCTCACTTTTTGTCTGCATCCTGTGTCTGCTTTTGATCCCACCATTAAAGGTAGCTCATTCTGTCTTGTGGTAGGTAAAGGTAAAGGTGTCCTATAACCTAGGGCGTTCGTAGCGGGAGCGAGGCATGCATATTGAGGGCGGCGCCCATCTCCTCTCCCTGGCTGCTTTACCTTCCCTTGACCCTAAAGAGGGCAGGTACTCATTGACAGCTGGGTGAACTGGGGGACTGTACTGAAGCCAAGGCGCGCAAACGGTCACCCATCCAATAAATTATGGTAACCACGCTCAACGCTGCTTAACTTGACTGGGGAAAGCGAGCGCTCTGACCACTTGGCTATCCTACCCTCCACCTTCGTGAAAAATATCTAAACATGGCACATTAGTGTACATATATCTAAATCTTTGTCGTCCATACGAACTGGTACGTGATGGCCCACTCTTGTTCCAACGACCATTGCGATTTAACATGGGTACAAGATTGTTTGGGACGGGATAGCTCAGTGGTCAGAGCACTCGCTTTCCCCAAGCTAAGGTTAAGCAGCATTGAGCGCGGTTTCCAATTGGATGGGAGACGTTTGTGCGCCTTGGCTTTAGTACAGTTCCCCGTTCACCCAGCTGTAAATGCGTACCTGCCCCTTTAGGGACAGGGAAGATAAAGCAGCGAGGGAGAAAAGATGGGCGCCACCCTCGATATGCTGCCCCTGGAGAAGCTGAGGTCTCTGATGCCTTGCTCCCCTAAGACCACATAGGTTATGGGACACCTTTACCTTTTACCAGTAGGGCACAAACTGTTTAGCTAGAACAATGACCAATGTTGCCTTAAAGCTGTTCAACCCATTTTTAGGAACCTCGAAGAATAAATTCGACATGAGGCGACTTCGTCTCCTATGCACATGTCGGCAGGGTTTTTTTGTCAGTTCTTTAAGGAATATCACGATTGGGTTATGCGGGTTACAGATAAACATTGCTCATTACCCAGGGTAGAAGTGAATCCAGCAGTGCAGAACTTGTAGTTTCTGGCTGTCAGCACGTTGGTTCCTCCCTGCATTTTCCTCTTTCTTCTGTACAGTGGTTAGTGTCATATACCACAACACCCTGCAGTTATTTCATGTTTGGGTTCAAAATGGATGGATATTTGAACGAGGTTATCAGATGTACTCATTTGGAGAGAGAGAGAGAGAGAGAGAGAGAGAGAGAGAGAGAGAGAGAGAGAGAGAGAGAGAGAGAGAGAGAGAGAGAGACTCGAAACTGAAACTCGAAACTCGAAACTCGAACTCGAAACTCGAACTGAATATTTTAATGAGGTAGTTGGATAAGCCACAAGCTTTTACACAGAGAGAGAGAGGAGAGGAGAGAGAGAGAAGAGAGAGAGAGAGAGAGAGAGAGAGAGAGAGAGAGGAGAGAGAGAGAGAGAGAGACGACAACAGCAACAACAAAACTGCAAGTTATGTCAGCATTAAAATTCACTGCCTTTACAAGAAGACTTCTCTTTAATGTTTGTTGTCTGAAGGAGAATAAACTCGCACATAAACGCAGTGATAAAACATAACATTTAATGATGGCAAAGGCAGTGGCATAGTGACACTGATATACCTGATAATTTCAAGTATTAAAACAAGTATTCACCGATAAAAAGAAATAGACTAGAAGCAACATGCTGAGTTTTCTTAAGGGTTGGCACATAAAACTTTAAAAGTTGAAGGTGATGTACCCTTGTGTGTGCTGGCAATAGAAAGAGCAAAAATATTTTTCTTTTTATTTGCTGTTTAGATCTTATCTCTCTCTTCCTCCCCCCCCCCCCCCTCTCTCTCTCTCTCTCTCTCTCTCTCTCTCCACAACACACACACACACACACACATACACACACACACACACCACACTCATACACACAAAATCAAGGTCCTGTGTGCGAACACATGTGTAAACAATCTTGCAGTAAAGGTAAAGGTGTCCCATAACTTAGGCGGTTGTAGGGGAGCAAGGCATCAGATTTCAGCTTCTCTGGGGGCTAGCATGTTGAGGGCGGTGCCCATCTCCTCTCCGTTGCTGTTTTACCTTCCTTGACCCTAAAGAGGGCAGGTACCCATTTACAGCTGGGTGAACTGGGGGACTGTACTGAAGCTGAGGCGCACAAACGGTCACCCATCCAACTGGTAACCACGTTCGATGCTGCTTAACCTTGACTAGGGGAAAGCGAGAGCTGTGACCACTGAGCTATCCCGTCCCCAAACAATCTTGTACCCGTTGTTAAATCGCACTGGTCGATGGAACAAGAGTGGGCCATCACGTACCAGTTCGTATGGACAACAAAATTTTAGACATAATTATGTACACTCATGTGCCATGTTTAGATATCTTCCACGAAGGTGGGGGGTGGGATAGCTAAGTGCTCTGACCACTGAGGTATCTTGTGTTTTGTTTTATGCATGTTTCAAAGTGTAGGACTTTGCCATTGCAAACCTAATGCATGTAATGACTGTAATGACTCTTTGGTGAGAGAATGTTTGAGCATCAGTGACCGATGTGGTAAAATGGATGTGTGTACCCATCAAAAAGTTTTTTTTAAATCTCACTATTGGTGAACCTCAGAACTCTAGTCTAGCACCGGAAAAAAAAAAGATAGACGTTTAAGAAACCAAGGCGGTAGAAAACGTACATAGAGCAAAGGGCACTTGTGGTGACACACACACACATACCAAGAATGTTGGTGGGAAAGGGCAGGCAGGTGGTGAGGTGGTGAGAGACTATACAAGGCAGTACTTGGCTAGGCTAGGGTAGGCTGGGCTAGGTGTCCATTAAGGTGTAGAGTGCTGTGTCCACGGTCACTGCTGACTTTAATGCCGCACTCTTCAGGTGTCGCTGTACACAGCCAAGACGTCGGCTTAACGCTTTCGGCACAGCATTTCGTCTTCTTGTTCTTTTCTCATGTGAATTTTCTTTTTTTCTTCTTTTTTGGAGGACAAGGATATGGAGGAAGGCTTTTTGGTAGATTTTTTCTTCTGTATTACACACACATTCATTCATACATACATACATACATACATACATACATACATACATACATACATACATACATACATACATACATACATACATACATACATACATACATACACACAACATACATACATACATACATACATACATACATACATACATACATACATACATACATACATACATACATACATACATACATACATACACACACACACATACATACACACATACACACACACATACATACACACACATACATACACACACATACACACACACATACATACACACACATACACACACACATACACATACACATACATACACACACACACACACACACACACACACACACACACACACACACACACACACACACACACACACACACACACACAACCACCACCACTACATCACCATCACCACCACCACCACCACCACCACCACCAAAACAACAACTTTGAAGCAATCAATGCAAATAAACGCATAAAACGAGAGGTGTGGTGCTACACTCTTTCCTTCTTGCTTCCTTTCTATCAGTTTTTTGTTTGTTTTTTATTTATTTGGTTTTGGTTTAATTGCACGCTCTGTCCAGTTAACCTGTTCACACACACACACACACACACACACACACACACACACACACACACACACCACACACACACACACACACACACACACACACACACACACATCTGGATGGACACATATAGATCTATGTGTGTGTGTACCATCTGGAAATAAAATTTTGACTTGACTTGACTTGACTTGACTTCACACACACACACACACACACACACACACACACACACACACACACACACACACACACACACACACCACACACACCACACACACACACACCACACACACACACACTCAGTGTATTACCACCCATAGAACAGCCCCAAACTCCGGCCACTTTAATAATAAACCCGATTCCCATCCACACTGACCACCACAACACAATGTACCATTAGGCTAAAGGCAGGGCTATGTTGGTGGACAAGGGCTGACCCTAAGGTCCTTAAGGGCCACTTCAACCATAACAAACATTAGCCACACAAAGGACCAGCCCTTTGCTGAGTTGGTTCTAGCTTTGAAGTATCAATGAAAGTCAAGTGATCAGTACTAGCGCACACGCACGCTTCCCTGATCCCATTGGGTTAAGAGACTATCAAAGTCAATTCTGGACGTGTTTGAAAGCTGAGAGGATTGTTAGTGATTTAAAGTTTTTGTCCTGAGAGAGAGAGAGAAGAGAAGAGAGAGGAGAGAAGAGAGAGAGAGAGAGAGAGAGAGAGAGAGAGAGAGGAGAGAGCAAATCAGTATCAATACTTGGAGAGAGATGGGGTGTGTCAGGTAGACTTTGCTCACGACACAGTCTGAAAAATTCAGTGTATGGTTCCCAACGACAGTGAAACAGCATCGTTGTTTTTGTTGTTGTTTTTTTTTTAACAATGTTGGGATGGTAAGGTGGTGTGTCCCAAACCTTTGTGGTCGTAGGGAAGCGAGACATCAGAGACCTCAGCTTCTCTAGAGGCCAGCATGTTGAGGGCGGCGCCCATCTCCTCTCCCTCGCTGCTTTACGTTCCTGACCTAAAGAGGGCAGGTACCCATTTACAGCTGGGGAACTGGGGAACTGTGCTGAAGCCAAGGCACGAAAACGGTCGCCCATCCACTGGTAACCACGCTCTAACGCTGCTTAACTTTGGCTGGGGAAAGCGAGTGCTCTGACCACTGAGCTATCCCGCCCCCTACTGTCAGGATACCAGGGACTGATGGAAAGCAAAGGTATGGCAGCTTCGGGAAATTCTGGGTAAGAAACTTCCATTTTTCTTCTTTTTTTGTTTCTGGTTTTTCTTCTGTTTATTATGGCTTTTTTCTTTTCTGCTTCGCTGGTCTACTCTCTTTCATACATGTCCTTTTTTCACCAGTCTACTGATATAGACAAATGTCCTTTTCAAACACACACACACCACACACACCACACACACACACACACACACACACACACACACACACACACACACACACACACACACACACACACACACACAGGTCATATTTTCCCATCACACACACACAAAAGAGTAAGAGTAATTGATTCATAAACACAACGACATGATCACAAAAAAATCGTTGAGAGGGCTGGGGGTCGTGGGGGGAGAGGAGGAGGGACAGTGG
>CM060328.1:3404463-3411963 GCA_030674155.1 Stramonita haemastoma | reverse complement strand
TTTTTTAAATTGTCACAAATACAATCTTCATTCAATTTCCTTTCATTCAGTATATACTTTTATGTAGCTATCTTAGGAATTTCCTGAATTAATAGCAATTGAAAATCATATGCGTGATTTTTGTCTGTTTCTGAAAATTTCTTCAGCATAGGCCTGAGCAAAATAGGTCAGCAGCGAAAAGGTTAGGGAAAGCAAGAGCTCTGACCACTGAATCGAACAACAAAACCCACTAAATAAAACAACTGAGGTCGAAAAGTAAAGGAAGGCGGAAGAGGACTAACTGTTATGGGGACAAAAAACTGCCGATCCTCATGTTGTTGAAAGTTGAATGTTGGTATGATATGTTTTCAATGCAGCGTCATGTTACTGGCTATAGCTGTTCTTACGTTTCTGACATGTGTGAACCATGGTGATCTTGGCTTTCTGTTTCTACACCTTGTTTTCCTTCCGTAACCTGATCAGCTGTGAAAACAGATCCATCTATCTCAGGTGTAACAAGCATGGACGGAGTCAAGTTTGGATAAGAAATTTAATGGGATTCTTCTTCTTCTCCCGTTCGCTTTACACTGTCAGATGTGTCTGGGCAAAACAATGGCATATCCTTTCCAGCTCCTCTCGTGGGCCGTACAGCTTGGTCTGTAGGGTTATCTCCGTCGGCCACACTTTCTTCCTCAGGTCGCTGAATAGCGTACACCTTTGAAGGATGTGCTCGCCTGTCTGGTTTCCTTTACCACATAACAGGCACACTAGGGGAGAAGGAGCAAGTTTCAGCTTTGTGGATATGTGGTGATTGTGTAAAGGGACGAGATGAGAGACAAGGAGATGGGTGGGAAGTATGTTGTGTGGGAATAAGGGGATGGGGGGGGGGGGGGGGGGGAGATGTAGGCCCTATTATGGCATACGGTGGAATTCGATTGTCCGGTGTGCCTGTGTGCTTTCTTGTTTTTGTTAGGTTTTGTTTTCGTGTGTGTGTGTGTGTGTGTGTGTGTGTGTGTGTGTGTGTGTGTGTGTGTGTGTGTGTGTGTGTGTTGTGGTGTGTGTCTGTGTCTGTGTCTGTGTGTGTCTGTGTGTGTGTCTTTGTGTGGGCTTTGTGTCTCTGTGTGTGTGTCTGTGTGTCTCTCTCTATCTGTATCTGTCTGTTCTCTGTCCCTGTATGTGTCTCTGTGCGTCTCTGTGCGTCTCTGTGCGGCATTCTTCTTTCAAGAACGCTTTCCCACACTACGCACGTAACTGAAACTCTACTACGATAGGCTATCACACAATCACAGGAATTAAACCCGATCTTTCAGCCAGCCATACATGCATTACGTCTACCCACTTCACCACCACCACCACCACCACCACAAGGGCGGGCTTGTCTCACAGTGCACCAGATTTTTCTAGGATTACACAGACAAGAGTGGGAGGTATAGTGAATGAGATAACATCGGCCAGGCCTCTCTCCTCAAACCCACGCGCCTTCTAGAATGTCAAAAACAAGCTCAGTGTAGAGTGCAGGTAAAGCCGTCATATTTGTAGAGGATTGATGTGAAAAGAAAAAAAAAGCAAAGCCGAAAGACAGCAGAAGCCTCCTCGGTTTACAGGCAATCACAACCATCTCTGTTTCTCTGAAAAGAAGTGTGGAGACTTCAGCCAGTGTAGATCCTTGCGGGCAGAACAGTGAAGAGTGTGTGTGTGTGTGTGTGTCAAGGAGTCCTGGATCACATCTGTATGGTTTGGCTGACGGTTAGCTCGTGGCCTGAGGGATTGGTTTGTTCAGTTAGGAGAGACTTCTCTCGTTCACTCCTCGGGGAGTCCTTTGGGATCTGTGAGGAGTCCATTTACATGTACACTACTTTAAGTTATTCATACCCATGCTATTTTGTATTTCTATTATTTGTATGTATGACTTGAGCTTATCTTGAGTTTGTTTGATCTTGTGTGATTCTGTTTGTATGAAAATCCTCATTTAGTTTTTAACCAAGGTTGATATTTGTCTTTGATTGTTTTAGAAGTCAATTTTCTTGATTTTTTTTTGTGTGTGTGAGGGCAGGATGAAAAAAAAGTTGTGTATACTTAAATCTTTAACCCTCAGTAAAGATCATTTTGACTTGACTTGACTTGACTTAAGTCACGGCAGATTTCTCTGCGTGAAATTCGGGTTGCTCTCTCCACAGGGAGAGCGCGCCACGTCGCCACAAGAGCAGCGCCACCCATTATTTTTTTCTTTTCCTGTCTGCAACTGTATTTGTTTCATTATAAGAGTGGCTTTTTTTAAAACAGTATTTTTCCTAGGACAACACTACTGTTGCCGTAGATTCTTTTACGTGCGCTAAATAATGATATGTAACACACGGGACCTCGGTTTAGCGTCTCATCCAAAAGACCCAGACGACCACTGGTGGTCTAATAGATTGGGGGGTTTGGTCCAAACGGGATTCGAACCACCGCACACTTCGACTCGGAATTTTCGCTTTCTAGACAGGCGCGTTACCTCTATAGACCACCGATGCAGCCTTCTCTTGTGTCTGCTCGGGGAATCCTTGGAGCTCTGTGGGGAATGTTCAGGTGGTGTGTTGTGTCTTAGGGAGGGGGAAGCTGGTGATCGTGATACCCTGTCCAGAGTGAAGGGTGCATTCTGTGTGTGTGTGTGTGTGTGTGTGTGTGTGTGTGTGTGTGTGTGTGTGTGTGTGTGTGTGTGTGTGTGTGTGTGTGTGTGTGTGTGTGTGTGTGTGTGTGATGTGTGTGTGTGTGGTTAGGTGGTGTGTGTGTGTGTGTTGTGTGTGTGTTTGTGTGTTTGTGGTGTGTGTGTGTTGTGTGTTGTGTGTGTGTGTGTGTGTAATTGTGTTGTGTGTGTGTGTGTGTGTGTGTGTGTGTGTGTGTAGTGTGAGTGTGTGTGTGTGTGTGTGAGTGTATGGTGTGTGTTGTAGTACAGGGACAATGTCAATGGTTTATGACAATGACAATGTAATAAGAGAGAAGTGAGAGAGAGAAGTGAGATAGAGACAGACAGACAGACAGACAGACAGACAGACAGACAGACAGACAGACAGACAGAGATAGGTCTATATAGAGAGGTAAACAAGAAACAGTGTGACTTAATCTGGAGAAAACTGAAGTTTTATTCTGGATGTGTTGGCAGGTGTGACAGCAAGACCCAGGCCAGCTGACTGTGATCTCAGTGCAATGCCAGACACATCCATCTCTGACAGCCAGCCCGTGACAACTAGCACAGCACAGCACAGCACAGCACAGCACAGCACAGCACAGCGCAGCACAGCAGACACAGCACAGCACAGCACAGCACAACACCACTGCTGAAAAAACCCACCTGAAACTGAACTGAACTGTGGATCTATACTGACCCATGTCTGAGAAGTCACGCTTTCACCACAGACTCACTGCACCTCCTCAAACATGGATGCTCTCTCAGCATCAGGACCCAGACCAGACAGCCTGAGCATGTTCGTCTGAAAGGATTCATGTCTAAGCTGTGATGTAAAAAGAGAGAGTGCGTTCCAGCCATTCCCATCTCTTCACGATTCCTTCTTCTAAAGGATGCTTGCATCTCAATCTTCCCGTCTGTCATATTGACTGGCTGTGGAGTTTATTGGTTTTGTTTTTTAGTCTGATTTTTTTAAATCAGTGCTGATTGGAATCAACCCACCCCCTCCCCCTTCCTCAAGCCCCTAAGCCATGAGTGAGGTGGGTGCAGATTATCTCCCCTCGGCACGCATCCATTGCCGGAAGGGAAGAATCCGCGTAGGGGATCGTCACTTCCTGTCCGCCTCGGAAGCGTTAGCAGTGTATCTGCAACAGTTCGATAGGGAGCGACAGCTGTATGCTGCAGACTGCAGGGATAAGCAGCCACAGCTGTATGCTGCAGACTGCAGTGTTGTTGCCAGCAGCAGCAGCAGTATCAACAGCAGCAGCATGAAGGAGATTTCTCCGTTCCACAGTCACTCTTTCCAGACTAGTTCTCCCCTCTCTCTGGGTGCCGTGTGTCCTGGTGCTGTGGCTCATACTGTGGCTCACAGCCTGTCAGGTCAGGGGTTCGAGACCGCTGCAGACAATGCCTTAACTCCTGCTCTGAATGGATGGTTTCTGCCTCCCCTTGACCCCAAACTGTGGCTGAAGTCAGCAGAACCAGATCACATCAGCAGCAGCGGTAATTCTCCACAGCAGGCAGGAAGCAGACACGCTCTGTATCTCCAGTCAAAGACTTTTCTGCCATCAACGGTTTTCTTCAGCATCCTACAAAACCATACGATCCCCTTCCTCACCATCCTGCGTCCTTGACTTCGTATCAGTCTGGTGTTGGTGGTGTGCGGTGGTGGTGGTTTTGGTGGTGGCGGTGGTAGTGGGGTGGTGGGGGTGATATCCACGAACCCCCTCAACAACTGAAGCCCACCTCAACTTACTCAAACCTCAACGCCTCACACAAACTGTCCGCCCCTCTCGTCAGCGCTGTGTCACGAGACACAACGGATCAACAGATCACGGTTACAAAACAGCAACGGAGTGATAGACTTCCTGGACTTTCGCGTCTCTGGTTCCAGCAGCAGCAAGGGAGGAGGAGGAGGGGACCTCGTCTACACGGCCATGCCCTCCCAGAGAGAGCTGAAGCAACTGGCGGAGATGCTATGAGAGAGGTGAAGCTGAAGCGACTGCTGAAAGCAGTCACACCACCATCCTCCTCCCCCCCCCCCCTCCTGCTGTCTGCTCCAGCAACAAGAAGAGTTCTGCGCTGTGTGGGGCAACCTTTAGTACTGGTGGTGTGGGGGTGGTGGTGGTGGAGAGCAGGGTAGGAAGAGGGGGAAGAGGGGAGAAGGAGGAGGAGGAGGTATGCAGGGAGGAGGAGGGGAAGAAGAAGGTGAAGGCGTCATTGAAAGAAGTCAAGAAGCAGGAGCTGTCTTTTCTGCTTCAGGAAGGTGAGTGAGTGATGCACGTTCATGTTCGTCTGATGTAGTCTCTTACTTCGTTCAGCCATTTTCTCTCTGTCTCTGTCTCTGTCTCTCTCTGTCTCTGTTGTCTGTCTGTCTGTCTGTCTGTCTGTCTGTCTGACTGTCTGTCTGTTCTTCTCTCTCTCTCTCTCTCTTCTCTCTCTCTCTCTGCTCTCTCTCTCTCTCTCCCTCTCTCTCTCTGCTCTCTCTCTCACTCTCTCTTCTCTTCTTTCGTGGTGTGTGTGTGTGTGTGTGTGTGTGTGTGTGTGTGGGTGTGTGTGTGTGTGGTGGTGTGTGTGGTGGAGGTTTTTGTTCCTAGGCGACAGCTCCGAGGTTTACAATGGTGAACATTTTTGATATGCGACCATTTTTGCCACCATTAAGGTAGCCGCATCCATATCGGGATGGTATCTAAATGCGACACCTGTGTGCATGCAGTTTTTATTTCATTTTTTGTCATCCGTCCCGACAGCACGAATGGCCCTACTCTTTAAAAGGGCGAACAAGCTTTGAACGTGGTGACAGATGTGCGTGCGTTCACACACGGTTTCTCGGTTTATAGTCTCATGTCGAGGACTTTTCGGGGAGTGGGAGTCAGGGACTGATGTTAATTCCAGGGTAAAATCCATAACGGGCACGTGCCTATGCTGCGCTGTGAAAAAACCTCCCAGATGTTTCCATTTTGGCAATTGTGTGCCAATACCTGGATCTCTGGGAACAGGGATAGCTCAGTGGTCAGAGCACTCGCTTTCCCCCAGCTAAGATTAAGCAGCATTGAGCGTGGTTACCAGTTGGGTGGGTGACTGTTTGCGCGCCTTGGTTCAGTACAGTCCCCCAGTTCACCCAGCTGTAAATGGGTACCTGCCCTCTTTAGGGACAGGACAGCTTAAAGCAGCGGAGGGAGAGATTGGCGCCGCCCTCAACATGCTGGCCCCTAGAAAAGCTGAGGTTTCTGATGCCTCACTCCCCTATGACCACAAAGGTTATGAGACACCTTTATCTGGATCTCAGCAATACTTCATTTTATTTATTTATTTTTTGGGTTGTAGGTGGTGGTCCATAACAGTATGTTTAGTGTGTGTGTGGTGTGTAGTGTGTGTGTGTGTGTGTGTGTGTGTGTGTGTGTGTGTGTGTGTGTGTGTGTGTGTGTGTGTGTGTGTGCGCGCGTGTATGTATGTGCGTGTGACACATAAACTATTGTCGCTTTTAAGATATTGTGTTACTTTTTAAATCTGTATTGTTTAACAATGCATGCGGAGTAATTGCCACTCATAATTTCTCTAGTCGAGACATCAAAGTATTCTGGAGTCTTGAGTCTTGTCTGGAACACACCTTACCAACCAAGCATGACCTGTCTTTGACATTAAATTTTTTTTTTTTAATTCAGTCACACTCTGAACCACTTTCCTTGGCTCCCATACCGATAGCGACATAACGTGACTGCACACTGTGACGCGCCGTAACGCGATAGCTCAAAGGGAGTCCAGCTTTGTTGTTCGTTACCTACTAGATCTACCAGGCCGCTCAATAAAGTTCTGTTTGTCGTCGCAGCTTGGGTTACGCACGCTTCTTGGTTTCAAGCGTAACGTAACGTGTTCATACTTCTCCCGTCATTCGATACATCAACTTGCATTCACTACCACTGAATCTTTCCCGGCAACTAAATAGAACCCCCCAGGGGTGGGTTATACCATTCATCTTGTCTGTGTTTCACTGACTGGTTGTTGGGCTACAGGGGAGAGGGGTCTCTACCCCACCCCCCCCCCTCCCACCCAAAAAGAATTACAATACTTGAAAACTGTGATTTATCACTTGGCAGGCCCTCACCCCCATTTCCTTGTATAATCTTGTCAGGTTCCTGCACAACCCTTCTGTGTATTACCAAGTTACCATTCAAACCTCTGCAAGTCATTTTCCTTTCCTTAGTAGCCTAGCAGGTAGTGTCCTTCGCATGAATCTTTGTTGGGCGTTTCCCAGCTTGAACATCCTAGGGGGTGATGGAAAGGGGGGGCAGGTGTCACCCAGACTTTATATGCACACTCAGTAGTCTCCGCTCACAGCGGTTTCCAATCTCCTAGCCACAGTAGGGGGTTGTCTGACCTTTTAACGACTGATTTCCTCGTTGGTGATAGGACATGTATACAGTTCTAACTTATTGGTGACAGGACAACATGCAGTTCTTGGTAGTAATAGTGATAGCACATAGGCCTACGGCTCAAAACTCAGGGCTCGTGTACACAGACCTAGGGTTTAGTGAGCATTCTGAAGATCGTTGCTACAGCGCTGTGGAGGGTCGGGATTGGCGCTGTCTTTGCTGTTGTGCCTGTGGACACTTGTGGCTAGTGTAGCTGCTGTGACCTCATCGGTCCTCATCTGGCTGATAAAGACTAAAAGTTGCTAGTGTAGCGTCTCTCTCTCTTTATAAGTGATTTACTTTCCTGATTTTGGAAAGGTTGGAACTTCCGTTCTCATACATACGAATCTGCAAAACCAAAATAATAGGCCTACATGGACAGTTATGGCTTAGCCCTCCAGGGACAGAAAATTCCTGTGGCTCTCATAAATTCTGTCTCCTTGC
>CM060328.1:3403231-3404363 GCA_030674155.1 Stramonita haemastoma | reverse complement strand
ACCTGAACAGAAAAAAGTACTTGTCACCTAAAACTACACACCCAGTGAAAGTTCCCTATCAGTTGACTGACGTTCAGCTGTTTTTATTGATTGATTGATTGATTTATTCATGTATGTATGTATGTGTGTATGTGTGTGTGTATGTATGTATCTATGTATCTATGTATTTATTTACTTATATATTTATTTATTTATTTAGTCTTTTATATCGAGGACATTGCCTGTGTGCAGTGGACCAAGCCCTGTCCCGCTCAGCCCAGCTGCTGGGTAACCTACAATCCCCACAGTCCCCCAGGAAACCTGGCCTGGCCTGGGACGTCAACGACCACCACAGCGCCGACATCCTCCTCTCCACCACCACCGCCACCACAGCCAGCGCCACACCTGACCCTCAACCCTCCACTTCACGCTCCGGTCGCAGTCGACAGCGGGTTCGTTACGGCTCCCACTCTGCCCATGCCCGCTCCCTCAGTCTGGATGGAGGCTCTCACAGGTGGGAGTCAGGGTCTTCTCCTGCTGAGGCGTCATCCTCCCCTGCCAGAGACAGCCCCGGGTCACCTCTCCTGCCTGGAGGCCCCAGGTTCCGTTCCATGGAGAACTTGAGGAGGTCTGCCTTTGCTGACGATGTGGATCTCTGTGGTTCTGAGAACAGTCTTCATCTTTCTGGTGCTGACCCGCAGTTCTGGCCTTCCAGGGACCTCCCCTCGAGGTCTGACTCTCAGCGGTTTTGCGTGGCTGGGGGTGAAGTGTTGAGGTCCTTGGCGGACTGTGACCAGCTCCCGTCCCGGGACTGCCTGAGGTCCCCGGTAGTCAGGGAGACCCCGCAGTCTGCAGAGGTCGTCCTTCAGCCGTACACGGGTGTGGGGGAGCGGGAGCTGCGGTACCTGAGGAAAGGATCGTCTGTGGCGTGGGACTGTGAGGATCTGCTGAGAGAACTGCAGGCCGTCAACCCCCCGCCCCTCCCCGACCTCTCCCTCCTCAGGAGGAGGAGGAGCTGGAGCGCGCAGGGCAGCAGCGGGCAGACCTCCTTCTCCTGCCTCACCCCGGACAGCCTGCGTCATCACCCGCAGCACACAGACAACACACACAGAACGCGTGAGAACCCCTCGACAAACTCTCCATTTTCCAAGCT
>CM060328.1:3390731-3398231 GCA_030674155.1 Stramonita haemastoma | reverse complement strand
GTTTTTCTTGTATTCTGTTTTGTGTTTCTTATACTCTGTCTTGTATGAAATTCTTGTATTCTGTTTTGTATAAAATTCTGTCTCGTATGAAATTCTTGTAATTTGTCTTGTATAAAATCCTTCCGTTCTGTCTTGTATAAAATTCTTGTACTCTGTCTTGTATTTTTTGTATTGTCTTACATTTCTTGTATTCTGTTTTGTTTGTATTTCTCGTATTCTGTCTTGTATAAAAAAAAATTGTGTTCTGTCTTGTATAAAATTCTTGTATTCTGTCTTCTTGTACAAAGTTCTTGTATTCTGTCTTGTACAAAACTCTTGTGTTCTGTCCACACACACGCAGGGCTCTGGTGCATCTAGGACGTCTCAAGTCCCTGGTTCAAACCCCGCCTTCACCTGTGGCTCCCCACGTCAGTACCACCCCCACCACCCTCACCTCCAGTGAGCCTGCTCCACCCCCTTCCCCCTCCCTCTCCTCCCCCTCACTTTAACAGCCTTTTTCTTGTTCTTCTTCTTCGCATTCTTTTTCTTCTTCTTTGCAAGTCTTCTTCACAATTCTTCTTCTCCTTTTTCTTCTTTTCTTGTTCTTATTCTTGTTGTTCCTCTTCTTTTTCTTCTTCGCAATTCTTTTTGTTCTTCACAATTCTTTGCAATTCTTCTTCTCAATTCTTCCTCTCCTTTGCAATTCTCCTTTTTCTTCTTCTCCGCAATTCTTCTGTCAGCTTAATGTATACCTATCAATCTTTCATCCCCGATGTCGAAATGCTGCTACCTTCATGGAGGGCCAAAAAACAACGGTTGCGATCGCCAAATCCCACCATTGGTAAACCTCAGAGGTCTAGCCTATAATTATTAATAGTTATACTTTTGTGTGTGATTTGACTGGGCTTCCTCTTTTCTGTTTAGTACAGCTGTGATCATTCTGTTGAGTTATTTGCTTGATGTCTAAGGGGGCTGGTGGATCAGTGAATGCTGTGGTGATAAGAGATGACAGTATTAAGTTGTGTGAATATTGTAGGTTTTTGTGGGTTGTTTTTTTTTTAGAGTAGTCTAGGTGGAGAATGTGAATAATCTATTTTCATTGTTGCTAGAGGGGGATCGGTTTTGTAGTGAAAACAGATGGCAGTATTAAGTGGTGTGAATATTGTAGAATGTATATTTTTTAAAAAGAGTAGTAGAGGTGAATAGTGTGAATGATGTCATATTTTCGTTTCCTGTTTGTTTGTAAATTAATAAAAGAGAGTGTGAATTATGCCACATTTTCATTTCATGTTCGTTTTTAATGAATAACAGAGTGTCGTGGAGACATAGAATTCCATATAGGCGTTACGACACTCGTTATTTATCTTCTACTGCATAACATAATGCACTAGTGATACAACAGGTGCATAAAAAATTATGCTGGACAGTGCGAGTCACTCATACCACTGGCCATAGTTTTTTGCTTCCATGAAAGAACAATGAGATTTTATATCTACACAATAACCATTATGTTATGCCCATGCTTAGATCCTGTAGGGGGGGGGGGGGGGGGACGGGATATCCTAGTGGTTAGAGCGTTGAGCCTGCGATCTAACGCTCAGGGTTCGAGCCACCACCAAAGCTCCCATTCGAGGTGATTTTCCCTGAAGTTGTATCCAGTGTAGACTCTACTTCCCGCGAAAGTCCTTCGGATAAGACCATAAACCGATGTCTGAACTTTTTGTGCACATGTTAAACCCTGTTCCGCCTTTTGGAAGAGAAGACAATTGCGTACAGGCAGAAACGGTTGACAACATCCACCTGCATACTGGTGCTGTGTTCAGACACCATCCCCGAAGTCGGAATATAGTGACCTTAATGGTCGGCAAAAACGGTCGCATACACACAAAAAATCTCACCATTGGTAGTAAACCTTGATGCTCTAGCTGAGGAGCAAAAAAAAAAAAAAAAAAATGCAAGCCAACCAACCAACCTATCAATCAAACAAACAAACAAACACCTTTTGATCTACATGACAATGATGTCATGTTTGCGCTTAGATCGTGTACGGTATTTCGCTTTACGATTTCATGTAAGAGGTGTAGGCTTCTTAGGAATACAGCCGGAACTGGTGTGAACTCCAGAAAAAACTCACTTTGACAAGATACAGATCTTGCGCACACGTTAAATCCTGTTCCGCTTTTCGTAAGAGTAGGCCATTGTGTGGCGGTGGGAACAGATGACACGATTTACTAAACTGCATACACACGGGGACTGAACTAAAAAAAAAAAAAAGCATATGCATGCTTATTCCATTATCCTCGATATAAAAGAATATCTTTTTAATGAATAAAATAAAATTATTTTTAAAAAAATAAATACTGGTTTTGTTTTTTCCCTTGAACCGACTTATTGCTGATGATTTGCTTTGTTGTTTTGCAATGTAGGTGTTTGACATTCTAATTATGTTCTTTGTTCGAGTTAAATTGCATAGTGTCAAGTTTTTTTAGCATCAGTTTTGAAGGGAATGTTAATGTGTACGTGATTGTATTATTTCAATAAAAACCCTCGAAGGCACTCAAACAAGTGTGTAGTCTTGTCAGTGTGCGTGCGTGCGTTTGTGTGTGTGTGGAAGTGGGTTTATATTTCTTTCTTTTGTATCATTTTATTTCACACGTGAAGTGGGTTTATTACGACATTTCTTTATTTTGTTTATTATGACATTTCTTTATTTTGTTTATAATGACATTTATTTATTTTGTATGACTGTATTTCACATGTGGAAGTGGGTTTATTAGGACATTTCTTTATTTTGTTTATTATGACATTTCTTTATTTTGTTTATTATGACATTTCTTTATTTTGTATGACTTTATTTCACATGTGGAGGTGGGTGTATTATGACATTTTGTATGACTTTCACATGTGGTGGGTTTATTATGACATTTCTTCATTTTGCACAACTTATTTCACACGTGGGGGTGGGTTTATTATGACATTTATTTTGTATAACTTTATTTCACATGTGGAAGTGGGTTTATTATGACATTTCTTTATTTTGTAGGACTTCGTTGCACATGCGGCGTTGGATTTAACATAACATTTTGTACGACTTTATTTAACATGTGGAGGTGGATTCATTACATTAATTTTATTTATTTTTGTATGACTTCGTTGCGCATGCGGAGGTGGATTTAATATAACATTTATTTATTTTGTATGACTTTTACTTCACATGTCGAGGTGGATTTAATATAACATTTATTTATTTCGTATGACTTCATGTCACATGTGAAGGTGGATTTATTATGACATTTTATTTTGTATGACTATTTTACATGTGGAGGTTGGTTTATTATGACAATAGCCTATTACTTTGTATGATTTCATTACACATGGGTTAAATTTGGGTTTATCATGACATTTCTTTGTTTGGATCATTTTCTCCTGTGGTTGGGAGATTTATTTAACATGTGGCAGTGTTTTACGACGATTGTATATTTTATTTTACATATGGGCTAGAGATGTACATCAGGTGGGTGTATTACCGCCATTGCATGTTGAATAACTTTATTCACATATTAGTCGTGGGGTCTATTACCACAGTTGGGTATGGAATGCCTTCATTACACATGTGAAGGTAGGTTTATTATGTCAGTTGAGATCTAGACAGTTATTTTGTATGTGGAGGAGAGTTTATTAGGCTAATGGTTGTAGTTTTTATCACATTATTACAGCGGTCAAGACTGGCTGTGATCAAGCAAGTCTATAAAAACCATGGGTTCAAATCTTGGTGGCCTATGGTGAATGAAGGTTGGGGATTTTACAATCTCCCGGGTCAACATGAAGTGCAGACCTGCCAGTGCCTTAATTTCCTTATGTGTATGTACAACATGTAGAAGATCAAGTCGCTTTTTAGACATTTTAAGAAAAAAAAGGTTTATTTTATGTGTGGTGGTAGGTTTATTGCTGTTTTGTTTTTGTTTTTGTTAAAGATGGCTTTATTTTACATGTAAAGGTAGGTTTTTACAATCGTTCATGTTGGATGATGGCTGTTTCACGAGGTGTTTATTATTATAATTGCATTTTTGAAGTTTTATTTCACCTGAAGGAGGGTTTCTGAAGTTGTATTTTAAAGTAAAGTTGTATTTTAAATGGCTTCGTTTTATATGTGGAGCTGGGTTTAAAGGCGGTTTTTTGTGCATGTTTTTCTTTGAAATTTTTTTTAAAGGATTTATTTCATGTGTGAAGGTGGGTTAATTCCTGGGTTTTTTGTTTTGTTTCGTCTGTTTTTTTTTTGTTGGGTTTTTTGTTGATAGGTCTATTTTACAAGAGGAGATTGTATTACTTTTTTTAAATTTTCATTTTTTAGGTGGCTTTGTTTTATATTACAAGTGGGTTTATTGATTTTTTTTAAAGATGTTTTCATGTGGAGGAGCTTTTACTTCTTTTTTTTAAATTTCATTTTTAGATGGCTTTGTTTTATACAAAGTTGGGTTTATTGGTGGTTGTTTTATTCAATGGCTTTACTTTACACAGAGGCACGTTAATTGCTGGTTTTTCTTTCAGATGGCTTTAAAAAATTTTTTTAATTCTTTTACATTGAGGATAATGGGATAAGTACTTATGTGCTTTTTTTCATCCAGTCCCTGTGTGTATGCAGTTGTGTAAATATTATCAGTTCCCACTGGCACACAATGGCCTACTCTTACAAAAAGCAGAACAGGATTTAACGTGTGCGTAAGATGTTCTGCGTGCGTTCACAAACGGGGCCTCGGTTTACAGTATCATCGAAAGACTTTTGGGGAGAGTGGAGTCAGCACTGATGTTAACTCCAGGGGAAAAATCCCCTCGAACAGGAATCAAACTTGGGTCGTCAAATTGCCAGCGCAATGTTCTGACCACTAGGCTATCTCGTCCCGCTTTTTCTTACATGTAGAGGTGGGTCTATTATGACCATTACATTTTTGGCAAGAGTCTTGATTGATGAGTAACCTGCAGTATTTCAGATAGCTACATTTCAGCAAGTGAGAGAAGGCCCACAGCTGTTTGTAGGACTTCACTGTTGTATAATAAGCATGGTACAGCCTGCCTTCAGTCAAGGAAAATCACTGAATGAATATATGAATGACACACACAACATCAAAACGAGTGCGTGCACACATACCCTCACAATCACACAACTGAAAAAAGCAACCCACACAGGCATGCATGAACCCCTCCACCTCTGCAGCAAATACAGAAACATTTTTCAGCCATTTTTAAGCAAAGACAGGGGAGTTGGGGGGGGGAACATTTTTCAGCCATTTTTAAGCAAAGACAGGGGAGTTGGGGGGGGGGGGGGGGTTGTTAATGTAATGGGGCTGCACTAAAGACGTACTTTATTCTCGCTGCTGCAGAGAGGGTGGATGGGGGATGGCTGAAGTCATTCTGGAATCTTTATTTCACCAGGGAAAAGTGATGCTCTCTATGATGCAGTATTCTGGATGGCTTTTTAAGTAAACACTGTAAATGAAAAAGAGGAAGGGCGGGTGGAGTAGATCAATGGCTGTACTGGACAAACATTTTGAAAAACTTATTTTCAGCAAGGGGAGGAATTACGCTTAGTTGGGTTTTACTTCAAAACTTGGAGGGTTTGTTTGGTGTTTTTTTTTGGGGGGGGGTGCTTGATTGTGGAAATGCAGCAGGATTTATAGATGAATTTTCCTCTGACATCTTATGGCTGGCACAGAAACGATTTGATAGTGCACAAGCTTGGATGGCTTTTTTTTGGGGGGGGGGGGGTTGTTTTATTTAGAATGGAGGAGGGAGAGAGGTGAATGACCGCTATTTAGGATTCTGTTAACTGTCAGAAAAAAAGATTAAAGGGAGTGGGGGTGGGAAGGGGGAGCGTAATGTTACAAAATCATAATTACTGGGTGTAGTAAAAATAAGACTTTAAAAAATCCAGTCTTTGATATAATGCAGTAGCAGGGATGCCTACCCTCAAGTTTCCCTTATAGGGGCAAAGCTTATTTTCCAAAACACTCAAGAAAATTCACAAAGACGCTTCTTTTATGTAGAACGACTGGCATCATCATATGCCTTCTTCTCTAACACTTTATCTTTTCAGGTCATTGAAAAACACTCTGCTGATGCACATGTTCATTATCCCTATGGCTGCCAAATCTCATTTTTCATGAATTAATTTCCTTCAGCTACAAAGCTTACATTTAATTCCCCCCAAAATTATTTTTTAAAAAGTAAAAAAATAAATATTAAAAAAAATTACATTTAGTTCTAAATGAAATCCCATGGTTAGACGCTAGGGTTTTGTTTTCATTCTTTACTTTTATTTGTTCATTTCTTAGCTTCTTGGTTTGGATAGAACAGCAATGGATGAAAAAAAAATTCAAACATTTATTCAGTAGACCCATTTTTCGAGAAAAATGTCCATTATTTCCATTACCTATGAATGTTAATGCTGTTATCATTCTATGCAGTCATTCTCCCTATCATCTGCTTTGCTCATTATAGGAATCACTATCCGCCATATGAATTTTGATGTTGTAACTAGGCACAATGTAAGCTACAAGCTTGTTGCTATGTTGATTATGTTCTTCATGTTAAATTTATTCCATGGTTTTCAAATGAATAACACCTTATCTAAACCAAATCCAATGGGATTTTAACTTTCTGGGATGCACACTGAACAATGGGATTCCTGGTTCTGTCCAATATGACATTTTTCAGGAAAAACATAGTACAGTCTCTTTGGGATAGTAAGCATGCCTGCAATAGCATTGACAAGTGAGAATTCTCACAGACTTGCCAATAAATTATTTGCTTTGCTGTTCTTCACTAACAGGAAGAGGGGGTTGCCTGTCACAATGAAATACTATTTTACACCCATTATTTCAGCAATGTACAGGAGCAGAAAGGGGAAGAAATAGTATTGATGTAGTAGTTTTTGAGGGGCATACACCCTAGTGGTCTGAAAACTTTGCAAGCTGAAAGTAACTGAGGGTGATGGATGTCTTTAACTACCGGCCCCAAAATACCACTTTTTTATTACAACCACCCCATGCCACTGCCATTCTCCTTGAAATAAAAGAATAAATAAATCATAAATAAATAAACTCCCACCCCATGTAAAAATTAAAGCCTCCAAAATACTTGTCCATTTTCCCCCTCCCTCCCCTCCCCCCACTGTGATGACTTGCTCAGTGTTCTGCTGTAGCACCTTGCTGTCTGGTGTGATGCTGCTGCTGCCTCTTTTCTCCTGGTCACCATCTGCACACAGTGTAATAATGTACATACACATCAGTTACCACATAACACAGTATCATCAGTGAAATATCAGTTACCATATAACACAGTATCATCAGTGAAATATCAGTTACCATATAACACAGTATCATCAGTGAAATATGTTACCATATAACACAGTATCATCATTTTATTTTAATTTTAATTAAAAAAAATTTTTTTATACCACTTTATGTCACAGCAGAATTTTCTATGTGAAATTTGGGCTACTCTCCCGGGGAGAGTGCGTCGCCA
>CM060328.1:3380066-3390631 GCA_030674155.1 Stramonita haemastoma | reverse complement strand
TATGAACTATGAATTGTCTGTCGGTCGATTTGCTTTCGCTGCTATCGCCGCACCTTTTTAAAGGGTGTTAGTTTGATGAAGTGAGATATATGGGGAACAGGAAAAACCTATGAAGAATATGGGACGTGTGCCTTTTTCAGTGTAAAATCTATTTTATTCAAAGGGTATGATATATCCAATTGGCGTTCATTTTATACCTGTACACACACCCCACACACACACACACACAAAACACAAAACACACACAAAACACACACACACACAACACACACACAATATACACACATTTTATATATATAGAGAGAGAGAGAGAGAGAAGAGAGAAGGGGAGGGAGAGAGGAGAGGGGAGAGAGAGAGAGGGGGGAAGAGAGAAAAGAGAGAGAGAGGGGAGAGAAAAGGAGAGAGAGAGAGAGAGATAATGAAATTTATATAGCCCCGGGGAATCTTGAAAAGAAACAAATTGATGGGAAAATAACAAGACAAAAAGAAAAAAAGAGGGTGGGTGAATCATGCAGTGGAATGGGGAAGAGGGACAGATGTGGAGGGAGGGGGTGGAGATCTATCTCAATAAACACCATAGCACCTTTTCTGCTGCTTTTAGCAGGGAACAACATTACTACGTTAGTATGAATTGTCGGTCGACTGCTTTCGCTGCTATCGCACCTATTCAAGTGTTACGTTTGATGAAGTGAGATATATACGAACAGGAACACCTATGAAGAATAAGACGTGTGCCTGTCATTATGAATTATATATTTAAGTATATATATAATTGTATATTATATATACTTATAATAATAAATATATATAATATATAATATATATCATTCTAAGTATAAAAACCCAAGCAGCGTTCACTTATATATATATAGATATATAGAAAATATAAAATGAAAGATAGATATAAATGAGATTTATAAAGCGCTGAATCTGAAAAGCAAACAAATCGAAGCAAAATGAGAACGATAGGATGGTGACTAAAGAAAAAATGAGACAAGACAGAGGAAACAAAGAGGGGGATAGAAAAGAAGGAATTCCCTAGCACAACATTTCTGGAAGGTGGGGATGCTGTTTATATTGACAGGCCTCTGGCATCTCCACGGGGGAGAAAGAGAAACCTGAAGCCACTATTCACTGGTATCGTGAACAGATTGACCTGTGTGCAGGCTGAGCCATTGAACTCTCTCCCTCTAAGGGCTCCTTACCACAGATAAGATATTTATATATTATATATATATTAATATATATATATCACATATATGGTGATATATATGTGTTTGTGTGTGTGGTGCGTGCGTAGATCTGTGTGTTGTGTTGTGTGTGTGTTGTTGTGTGTGTGTGTGTGTTTTAATGCACGTCTTAACACCACTCGCTGTTGCAATGTCTTTTGTACATGTTGACTGCAGCCGAAGTTAATCATTTACTGCTGAGGTACATTGCAGTCAGGATCAGAAGTAAAGAGAGAGAGAGGGAAAGAAAGCTCAAGTTTATTCATCTAAAGAAATTAACGGCCAGTTTTGAAAACCTGTTATACAGTGGCTGACGTTGCAAGGGTATGCCTGAGCTATTGCAATAAAACGAGATCAAGATAAATGACGTGATCTATACGGTGATTGATCACCAGCCGTATCAATTCTGTTAAACCCTCCTCGCCTCTGAAGATGTGCTCTCTCTCTCTCTCTCTCTCTCTCTCTCTCTCTCTCTCTCCTCTCTCTCTCTCTCTCTCTCTCTCTCTCTCTCTCTCTCTCTTCTCTCTCTCTCATCATTATTATTATCATTACTGTTGTTGTTGTTGCTTAGTTAAAGGAGTTGGGTTATCTAGATTTAATCCCTGATAAAGGCGGGGACCGGATGTAAAAAAAACACGCGAGTGCTTATTCCTTATCCTCGAAATAAAAGAATTTGATTTGATTTGATTTGATTTGATTTGATTGTCTGATTGTTGTCTGTCTGTCTGTCTGTCTGTCTGTCTTCTGTCTGTCTCGTCTGTCTGTCTCTCTCTCTCTCTCTCTCTCTCTCTCTCTCTCTCTCTCTCTCTCTCTCTCTCTCTCTCTCTCTCTCTCTCTTTTCTCTGGGACGGATAGCCTAGTGGTCAGAACATTGCGCTGGCAATTTGAAGACCCGGGTTCGAATCTGGTCGAGGAGATTTTTCTCCTGGAGTTAACATCAGTGCTGACTCCACTCTCCCCACAAGTCCTTCGGATGAGACTTTAAACCGAAGCCCCGTGTGCAAACGCACGCAGAACATCTTGCGCACACGTTAAATCCTGTTCCGCTTTTCGTAAGAGTAGGCCATCGTGTGCCGGTGGGAACAGATGACATTTACAAAACTGCATACACACGGGGACTGGATGTAAAAAAAGCACAAGAGTGCTTATCCCATTATCCTCGAAAGAATAAATAATCAAGTCAAAATCAAATCAAATCAAATCAAATCAAATCAAATCTCTCTCTCTCTCTCTCTCTCTCTCTCTCTCTCTCTCTCTCTCTCTCTCTCTCTCTCTCTCTCTCTCTCTCTCTCTCTCTCTCTCTCTCTCCTCTCTCTCTCGTCTCTTCTATTCCCTAATCAGGGCAAGGGAAAATGAAAGAAAAAAGTATGTAAATGCTTACTCTGTTACTCTTGAAAAAAAAATAATTAATTGATTGATTAATTAACTCTCTCTCTCTCTCTCTCTCTCTCTCTCTCTCTCTCTCTCTCTCTCTCTCTCTCTCTCTCTCTCTCTCTCTCTCTCTCTCTCTCTCTCTCTCTCTCTTATCCTCCAAATCAAAAGATTCACCTTTGCTTTGTTTTGCTCCATAATTCGCCTCTCTTAGTCACAGAGATAAAAGAATATAAAAAAAAAGATGGGGAAGAGTGTGAAAGAAAAATAGACGTTTTAATCATGGACAAGAATAAACTTTTAGATCAAAGTACTTTAAACCACATTAGCGCATTTCAGAATATGAAGAATGCGGAGCTACACACGACGAACAATTTTGATGGACTATTTTTTCATAGCACATCACAGGAAAAGGAGCCTCCCAGCCACATTGAATTATGCTGAATTCTTCCCCATTGTTCAGAATAGGATAGCAGTTGTTTAATTTATGAGGAAACGATGGACATGACGGGGTGGGGAGATAAAAAGAGGTGCAAGAGGGGGGAGTGGGTGGAGGGGTGGGAGGTAGATTGACTTCAAACATCAAAGAATTCTCTGCCTGTTTCTAGCGGCTCAAAACATACGTTAATATGAGTTGTCTGCCCCCTTATTCTCTTAAATGTCACTCAAGTATTTTGATCTGATCAAGTACATTGGTTGAACACACACTGGTAAAGAGAGAGAGAGAGAGAGAGAGAGAGAGAGAGAGAGAGAGAGAGAGAGAGAGAAGAGAGAGAGAGAGAGAGAGAGAGAGAGAGAGAGAGAGAGAGAGAGGAATGAACGAATAATCTTTATTTTTCAAGGGTTACAGAGTAAGTATTACATACTTTTTTCATCACAGAGAGAGAGAGAAGAGAGAGAGAGAGAGAGAGAGAGAGAGAGAGAGAGAGAGAGAGAGAGAGAGAGAGAGAGAGAGAGTTATTGTGTGATACTGCAGAAAAAGTTGAGACTGAAAATCGCTGTGCGGCACAAACTGATGTTGTCGTAGGCTGCAATGTTCTTTTTAACAATCTCACAAAGTCTCTTTCCATTCGAAAGCACAGCCACTTTATCATCTTCCGATCTGAGTGTATAATAGATAAATGGCTATAGTTCCTATACATGTTCAGAAATATTGCTAGTTGTGAAAACGCCGGCTGATTTTTTATGCTTTTCTTCTTGTGTGGGCGACAGAAGAAGAAAAAAAACAACCTCCATAAAAATCAACCAGATCTTTGAGGTTCACTGATGTTGGGATTTTTGCGACGTTTTTTCTCCCAACCATTTAGGTAGCCACACTCCGATTTCAGAATGGTGTCTAAACATGACACCTAGTAGCTACCGTGTGTGCATTTTTGAAATATTGGTGTCTGTTCCTACCGGCACAAAATAGCCGCCGCTGTGGCCTAGTGGTATAGGGTGTTTGACCGTAATCTAAAGTTGCGGTTCGATCCCACTATCCGCTATGCGTGTCTGGAAGGAATTTACGGTATTTTCTCACCCACCAGGTGTAAAAGGGGTACCAACCTTGTGTTGGGGGTTAATCCTGCGATAGACTGGCGTCCTATCCAGGGGGGAGTCTATGACTCTCAGTCGCTTAACGCCACAGAAACCGGGATAAGCACCGGCCTGATGAGCCTTATGGCTCGGGACAGACTTTAACCGGCACAAAATGGCACTTTTCTTGTGAAAGGTGGAGCGGGTTTTGAACGAGTGCGCAAGATGTTCTGCGTGTATATGCACACGGGTCGTGGGTTTATAGACTTTCCCAAGGACTTTGACAGTCAGCTCCATTTTCTTGTCAAAATTGGAAGAAAGGGCAAAGCTGGGAATGGAATCCAGAACCTCAAGGTTTACTTGTTAGGCAGGTGAATGTCTCTACAGTCCTCAAACCTTCCTTCTTGGTTTTTATGATGAACTTTTCCGTTGAAGATAAAGGGACCGTGAAGTTGGTAATCCGAAAATTTGCCTGGAATGAAAGAAATCAGACTTCTTGCAATGTCTTCGCCCATGGGGATGCCAGGTGCCTCTCAGTATACATAGCGTCTCCACCCTCTAGAAATTCTATGCTGAAAATTCCTCTTTTCTATCCCTCTCTTCTTCTTGTTGTTCTTGTTGTTGTTGTTGTTGCTCTTCTTCTTCTTCTTCTTTGAACACTCAGGCAGCAACTATCGTTGTCTGTCATGTGAGCGAAAATGCATTGCGCTGCTGTTAAGCGCCTGACAAGTCAGGCCCAGCGCATCCGACTTCGGTGTAGGAGAGAATTGTAATCTTTTCATTCTTTCTGGAAAAAAGGTCAAGAGAACAGACCAAGGGGGCAGAAAATAGACAAGAAGGAGGTGACAGGAGAACACAAAGAGAGGGATAGAAAAGATATAATTCCTAGCACATAATTTCCAGACGGTGGGAATGCTATTTACACCGAGATGCCCACGGTTTCCCCAAGGGGGAAACATTAACACTGTAATGCAAAAAACACAAGGAAAAAATCATTCCTTTTTAGCTGCATATAACCAGACTAAAACTGACTGCAACAAACCAAGTGAAAAACGGTGAAAACACATCCAAGATACCTCAATCAAACCAGACAAATATATCCCTAAACTGATATCCTTCAAACTCAATATAAATCATCCACCCAAACAAAATCCGTTTTTCTGTCTCAAGAAATTCATACGTACGACCGGGATGATATAAGATTAGGAGAACAAAACTCGAGGATTAAGTCCGGGATTTTTGACAAGGCCCCGCATTGACAGTCCCAAATCCCCCCTACACACAGGGATTTCTTTGAGAACACGGCAAGCCGGCCTCTCCATTGTGCACCGGTATTTTCCTAGGGATTAACTTTTCCATGACTGCGAAGAAAGCCTCCAGTCTGAATGTATATATTATTAACTGATAAACATGGCGGGGGTCAGGAGTCACTTCATAAGTCTGACTTGTTGGCTGTCAAGGGAAAAAAGAGTGTTGTGATTCAGTGTCGGTGAATGGGAACATGTTTTTTGGTGTGTGAGGGGGGCTGTTTCATTGCCTGTTATTATTGCCGTCTGTTCGTCTTGTTCGTCTGCTGGTGCCGCCATTTTCTCCCCTGAAGTCTCTTCCAGTTGCTAATAATGTGTTGAATAGTGAGTGGCTGGGCTTGTATGATGGAAAAAGCAATATAACGTTTCGTTGCTTGTAAGTACACTGGAATCAAAGGAATGGGAAGTGTATAAGTGTTGTATCTTTCTATCGTTTTTTTGCTTTCTTTTTTTCTTTCTTTTTCGTTCTTTTTCCCAGCTGTAAATGGGTGCCTGTCCTCTTTAGAGTCAGGCAAGGTTAAAAAAAAAAAAAAAAAAAGCGATGGAGAGGAGATGGGCGCCGCCGTCAATATGCTGGCCCCTAGAGAAGCTGAGGTCTCTGGTGCCTCGCTCCCCTATGACCACATAGGTTATGGGACACCGTTACCTTTTACCTTACCTTCGTTATTTTCTTTTGTTCTTCCTTTGTTCCTCTTTTCTTTTCTTTTCTTTTGTTTTCTTTTCTTTTCTCCTTCTCGTTTCTTTTGCGTTCTGCCAGAAACAAACCTGGAATATTTTTTCACATTTTTTTCTTTTGCAATTTTGAACGGGTTTTCCATCGTTTAAAATGCAGTGATCATTTTCCCTTTTTTTTTAAAAATTCAATGTCCGAGAGTCAGATTCAGACAAAAGTTTAGGTCACTATGATTTTCTTCACAATCATTATAAGTCATAGGCTTGTGTGTGTGTGTGTGTTGTGTGTGTGTGTGTGTGTGTGTGTGTGTGTGTGTGTGTGTGTGTGTGTGTGTGTGTGTGTGTTTCTTGAAATAGTTCTGTTAAGTTATTGGTTAAACTATTGACGCTGGGGGCAACAGCAAAATGAGAGGCTGTATGATCAATGGCTTTCTTTCCCACTCACGGAATTTCACTTTTTCAGCTTAGTCTTCAGTGATCCACTATGACTCTCTGACTAGGAGGCTTGACTTGCACAGTCCTTATGTGCTGCAGCCCTGGGGGCTAGTTGGCCTTTGGAGAACATCTCCAACGCTGACTGTCCTTATGCCCTCTTGGCCGAGAGAGTGGGGGTGTGCTGTGGGCAAGGCATCTCCACTATAATCAAATTTCTGCCAAGTTTCCGAAACAGCAGCTGCCTCCTCTGCTGTTTTGGAGGTCATCTTCGAACACGACACAAACAAACAACAAACCAAACAAATACCTGGTGAGACTCATACCAACTCGCAACCTCGAAACAATATTAGCTCTATATTACTTTTTCTCCCTTTTATTTCGAGGATAATGAAATAAGCACTCATGTGCTTTTTTTTAAATATCCAGTCCCTGTGTGTATTCATACGTTACACTACGCAACTACCAAGCCAAGGTAGCTGCTGTTTGCACTTAAGAATAAAATGCAATAACACATTCAGTTCCTAGCCCTGTGCGTATCGTGTTCGTGACAATAAACAGTACAAGAATTGTGAATGTAGACTGCACTTCCAGCTGTTATAGCTTTTTTTTCTGAAATGAGAACCAAAAATAAAAATTCATTCTTCCGATCCCAAGATTTTTTTTTTATTCCACAAGGACATGGCAGAATTTGAGAAGATGACACACTGTTTTCTTTGTCCACATTCAAAATTGTATGCTGTTTGGGGCGTGAATGATTTATTCTGGTTTTTTGTTCAATATCACTTTTGCACCAAAACTTACATACACAGTGCTGTCTCTTGCGGTGGAGTCCATACTTTTTTCTTCTTTTTTTTTTCTCTTTTTTTTTATTTCGAGGATAATGGAATAAGCACTCATAAGCTTTTTTTTTTTTTTACACCCAGTCCCCGTGTGTATACAGCTTTGTCAATTTTATCATCCATTCCCACAGGCACACAATGACCTACTCTTCCGAAAAGCGGAACAGGTTTTAACGTGTGCGCAAGATGTTCTGCGTGCGTTCGTACACACAGAACCTCGATTTATAGTCTCATCCGAAGGACTTTTGGGGGAAGTGGAGTCGGCACTGATGGTAACTCCAGAGGGAAAATCCTCTTGAACAAGATTCGAACCCTGGTCAGCAAATCACGAGAGCATCACTCTGACCACCAGGCTATCCCGTTCTCCCCACTAACATGCAGAGAAGAATGTGGCAGCAGTATTACTTCAGCTGAACGCATGCATGGTGTGGCAGAAATGTGACAACACAATACAACATCACTGAAAATGTATGTGGAGCGTTGTGTAGTATAGTCGGTGGCTGTGGTAATAATGGCCGCTGTACAAAGGCGGAATGGAAAAGAGAGAGAGAGAGAGAGAGAGAGAGAGAGGAAAAGAGAGAGAGAGAGAGAGAGAGAGAGAGAGAGAGAGAGAGAGAGAGAGAGAGAGAGAGAGAGCATCTCCCGTACCGATCGTAGCCGATGACAGGAAATTCTGAAAATCTGATCTAAAAAAATGTAAAAATCTTCTGTACCGAGTGGAAGCGTGGGGAGGGGGGGGGGGGGGGGGGGGAATCACAGTGCCGGGGGAAGTGATGGTCAGGAAGCAGACATTTTCCTAACTGCTTTTATCCCGGCATAATCAGTTAATCCATCAGTCAATCAACTGACCCCCTGACTCTGGAGTCGTTCGAACACACTAATCAGTCTCTCGACAATCTTCCAGCTGTCCTCTGTTGACCTAGACTGTGAGTCAGCAATGCCTTATTTATTTATTTATTTATTTATTTATTTATTTAAATTTATTTAAATTTATTTATTTATTTATTTATCTGTTCGTTTATTTATTTATCTATTTATTTATACCACCTCACATCACAGCAGATTTCTCTGCATGAAATTCGGGCTGCTCTCCCTAGGAAGAGAGCGCGTCGCCACAGGTGCAGCACCACCCATTATTTTTTTCCCCCTTTTTCCTGTCTTTAATGCCATTTTTTAACCTTCCCCTTCTGTCTACCTCTTGTGCCACGGTATGATAGCCTGTCAGATGATGTATGCCACACCAGATAACTTGATTTTGAATTTTGACCTTTTTTTGAATGTTGAACTTTTGGATAAACTTCGTATTTATCACAGAATAAGAGATTCTGTCTTTCAGAGAATTTTTACCTCAAACCACAGAAATTATACTCATCCTGATTCATTATTCTTTTAAAGAAAATTATATGTGCCAAACACAAGTTTATCGTGGTAAAACTCATGGCAGTAGTTAACGGTGCTCTTCAACCAAAAATCTGTAAAAATCTGGTAAGGTTCCTCCTTTTTGTCTGCAGAAAAATGAACCGTGGTGTGCAGGTCTAAGTGTGTCAGAATTCACCATGGACTTAAAGGAGAGAGTGAGGTTCTGTCCACAAAGGGAAGACAGGACCTGTCTATATGACAGTGCTAAAGAGAGTAGTTGGAAAACAACGATTCCCCTATTCAGTACTCCCAAGGCTACATAATTATGTATCACATGCACATCGTAGTTGATGACAGGAAAAACTGAAAAGCTTATCTCAAAAAAAAGAAAAAAAGATATCGCGAAAGGGACAAGAGTTGGGTTTTTTCCGTGACTGTCCTCAGATTTGTTTAGAAGAAGAAGAAGGAGACGATGATGATGATGATGAAGGACAAAACTTTTCCCGGAATCATGTACTCCTGAAGTTTCATTTTCAGTCAAACAGAAATAAGACTCCACTGGCATCAGACCTCAAAACTCCTGAAAGATTCACTGTTGGCAACAGGATAAACATCAGAGTAAACCAGGCGGGTGCAAAACCAGCTTATAATATGACAACAGTCCACAATTGGTTTTGATTTTTCAAGGTGTTTTTGTTTGTTTGTTTTTAAATTATTATTGGCTTTTCAGTTTCAAAGTTGACAATGTCAGCGAAGATCTTAGCAGTCCACGCTGGTTCAAAGTCAATATTCTGTACAGATTGCAACAACTCACCACTTTAATCAACCCGTATTTTTCTTGTCTTGATTTCTATTTTTTTCTTCTACTTTTTCCTTATCACACAGCATTCAAGCCATGCTCTTTCAGAATAAACATCGTGTCAGTTTGACAGTTAAAAGAAAAGAAAAGAAAGAAAATAATCTCCCCTTCACTACTGCCATCATTAAATGAACACAATGGGTTTGTCTTTTAACTAGCTGAGCCAGCTTTGAAGAGTAGGTATTAAATTGTCGGCAGGGCGTGAGTAAATACGCATTTAATGGGGCGAGTGATAAAGAGAGAGAGCAGGCACGCATTGTGATGGCAGGGAGATTAATGGCCATTGCTGACAGGTTACTGCAATTCCTGTGCACCATAGGGGGCAGTGAGACAGGAGAGGAATGATCATTACACCTGGAGCACAGTCAGCCCAGTCAGGCAGTTGACAGGACAGTCTGTGTGCTGATGACTGGCTCCCATTTCAGTCAACTTCCAGGTCAGTACTTTTTTTTTTAAAGATCAGATTTTCAGGGGGGGTTTTCCATTGTGCAACTAGGGAGTGATAAAATCACATCTGTAGGCCAAAGGAGCACTGTTGTGGGAATCTGTGCTTTTCTATTGCTATTTGTTGATGGACATGAGTTGAACATGCATTACTCTCTCTCTCTCTCTCTCTCTCTCTCTCTCTCTCTCTCTCTCTCTCTCTGTCTCTCTGTCTCTCTCTCTCTCTGTCTCTCTCTGTCTCTCTGTCTCTCTGTCTCTCTCTCTCTCTCTCTCTCTCTCTCTCTCTCTCTCTCTCTCTCTCTCTCTCTCTTTCTGTGTGTGTGTGTGTGTGTGTGTGTGTGTGTGTGTGTGTGTGTGTGTGTGTGTGTGTGTGTGTGTGTGTGTGTGTGTGTGTGTGTCGTTATATGTAGATTATGTAATTTATAGGAAGTTTATATAAGAGATTCATAGGGATATTTTGGACTGTGGCCGGCTGCTACCCAGAGTGAGTGTTATGTGGGCTCATTGGGGAGACTGGGACCACAAAGTCGAGCTT
>CM060328.1:3365066-3375066 GCA_030674155.1 Stramonita haemastoma | reverse complement strand
CACAGCTGTAAATGGGTACTTGCTCTTTTCAGGGTCAGGGAAGGTAAAGCAGCGAGGGAGAGGAGATGGGCGCCGCCCTCAATATGCTGGCCCCTGGAGCAGCTGAGGTCTCTGACACCTCACTCCTCTATGACCACACAGGTTATGGGACACCTTCACCTTTACCTTGTGTGCCTTTGTGTATGTATGTCTTTTTTTTATTGTTTTGTTTTTCTTTGAGGTCTTTTTTATATTTTTAGTTTTGTTTGTTCCTCAGCTAGTGCTTTGTGTATGTATGTCTTCTTTTTTTTTTTTTTCTTTTTTTTTTTCTGAGGTCTTTTTTGACTGGTGTTTTTTTGTTTGTTTGTTCCTCAGCTAGTACTTTCTGTATGTATGTCTCTTTTTCATTTTATTTTTCACTGAGGTTTTTTTGGATTGTTTTTTCTTTTGTTTGTTTGTTTGTTCCTCAGCTAGTACTCTGAGGTTCACCAATAGTGACTTTTTGCGTTTGTGGCCGTTTTTATCCACCAGTCTGAGGTCTGCTTTCTCTTTAGCTATTCCCCCATGCAACTTTCCAAAATCAAACGCCAGTTCTGGTTTTGCAGTTGCAGTACTTTATTATTATCATTTCATACACAAAACAGATCCATTCACCCCATCACAGGGATTCCACAGTGTTTCTGCTGACACTGGAAGTGCACATACAACCAACCAACAGAATCAATCACACACACTTTCTTACTAATGCGTGATACCTGCATGCCTGTTGGACATTAAGGAAGAAACAGCACAATGCAAACTTTTGTCTTTCTCAAAGGGAAAAAAAAAAAACACCTAGAAAATCTGACCTGTTAAAAGATTTTTAAAAAATTTTTAAAAAGAGAGAGAACCATTCACGAGTTCACAAAGTGTCTCTTTTCTTCATGCGAAGCGATGTTCACAATTCCCCAACTGTCTCTTTTCTCCCCCCCCTCCCCCCACACATTCCTGCTATGCCTTCAGCTCTTTGCTTTCTTTTTCTTGGCGAATCTGGCTTTGTACTTGGCCTTCCTCTCCTCCTTCGCTTTCTTCACCTCCTCCCGCGATTTGCCTGACGCTTTCCTTCTCTTCTTTTCTTGCTCCTCCTCCTCTTCTGGATCCTGACAACAGCAAAATCAGAACAAAAATTAGCTAAAAGCATGGCAACATTTATTATTATATTGTGGACCAATAAGAAAAAACTGGAGTGGTTTTGAGTGCAAAACATCAAGTTCAAGTAGAAAGTAACACTAGCGTTTCATTTGACTCCGATCATTTTCTCATAATGTTATAAGGCAAACAACGTTACAATTCCCGCTTTTGAAAATATGAATGAAGATTACACACATACCAAATAGAATCTGTGAGGAAAAGAAAAATTTTCCATGTGTAACATATAACAAACAACATACATCTTGTGCGAACGCACGCAGAACATCTTGCACACACATTAAATCCTGTTCCGCTTTTCGTAAGAGTAGGCCATCGTGTGCCTGTGGGAACAGATGACATTTACAAAACTGCATACACACGGGGACTGGATGTAAAAAAGCACAAGAGTGCTTATTCCATTATCCTCGATATAAAAGAAAAATTCAAAATATAAAAAAATAAAAGAAATCAAACACACACACAAACACACACACACACACACATATATATACACACCACACACAGAGATATACATACATACATGCATATATATAAGCCACACACACACACACACTTCACATAATTTTCTACCCATAAACAAGAGAAAACCTCCCACACTAACCTTTCCCTCCAAAATCAGTTTCTTTCTCTTGTTGATCCTCTTCTGCTCGCCAAAGTTCTAACTGGTCCAGTTTCTGAGAAATACACAAATCACAACAAAACGTTTAAAAAAAAGGAGCAAAACTAATGCAAAAGTACAAAAAGAAACAAAAACTAAAAACTTTAGATCTTTTTGTACAAAATATGGTATTGCTTCTGCTCTCACAAATCACAGCAAACATTATATAAAAAAAGGAAGAAAAAAGAAAAAAAGGAGCAAAAATAGTGCAAAAGTTTAACAACACAGGTTAATTTCAAATCTTTTCATACAAAATCTGGTATTGCTCTCACTGTCCCACACAACCAGAGGCCAGCTGTGCAGTCATCATCTAGCCGAGAAATGGAAAAAAAAAATGTAATAAGAAAATTGTTCACACACACACACACAATAACATTGCATCCTCTCATTACACTTGTAGGTCAACTTGTATTTCAATACAAATAAACATAACAAACATAAACATAACAAAAAGGTAAAGGTGTCCCATAACCTATGTGGTCATAGGGGAGCAAGGCATCAGAGACCTCGGCTTCTCTAAGGGGCCAGCATGTTGAGGGCGGTGCCCATCTCCTGTCCCTCACTGCTTTACCTTCCCTGACCCTAAAGAGGGCAGGTACCCATTTACAGCTGGATGGATTGGGGGACTGTACTGAAGCCAAGGTGCGCAAACAGTCACCCATCTAACCATCCATCTAGTCACCCATGCTCAAAGCTTCTTAACCTTAGCAAGGAGAAAGCGAGTGCTTTGACCACTGAGTTATCCTGTCGCCACAAATAAACAAAACATTTTCAAATACGGCTTTCTCAAAGCAGCAAGAATAACTGATAATAATAATAATAATACATGGAATGTATACAGCACTATATCTTGCAAAAACAAATCAAAGCGCTTGCATTTGACATACACAACACACAACTAATCAATGACAATGAATAGTTTTAAAAAAATAGCAAATTCGAATACACACACACACACACACACACACACACACACACACACACACACACACACACACACACCACACACACACACACACACAACACACACACACACACACACACCGCACACACACACACACACACACACACACACACACATACACACACACGTGCACACATGACACCACGCTCTGTAACGCTTCATGCTGTCAGTGAAGTGTGGCTGACTTACAATTTCTGCTTCTCGTCGACAGACAGACACCTCGGCAAAGATCTCCAGCACCTCTTTCTCCTTGGTGGGATGTTCTGTCAGCTTGCAATCTGCACAACAATCATGAACACACAAACTGTATGGCATATACAGTATTAAACCTTCCTCACTTCACTCAAACATACACGTCTACTTACAAACATGCATTCGGTTTCACATGCAAACATGCATACAAACCTACCTGCAGACTCACACTTGTGCATTAATTTAACACAACTGAAATCAATTTGAGAAATAAATTATGCACTTAAAAAAATTATTTCTAAACACGATATAAAACAGTCATAAAAATCAGAACACTACAAAGGGCTTGTCAGATATTTATAAGAGGATTGTTCTCAAATGCAAAAAGACTGGTTTTTTACATCCAGTCTCCTTGTGTATGCAGTTTTGTAAATTTTGTCATCCATCCCCATCGGCACACAATGGCCAACTTTTCCTTGAAAAGCAGAACAGGTTTTAACATGTGCGCAAGATGTTGTGCATGCGTTCACCATGTGGATAGTTACATGTAATGGAAGGGAGCAGCTAACTTTTGAGGGTCAATTTGTTTGGTGATGTCAAGGATGTGGTCAAGGATATCATGTGGTTCTTTTTTTTCCAGGGAGGGAGAGGGTCTGTAGATGCTTTGGTCAAAGTGGGTCTGATACCTTCTGGGATTTCTGCTTTTGAAGTTAGCGAACTGACAGATTTGGCTATGAAACTTATTGACACCAAAAAACCCAACTGAGATTATGTAAAAAAAAAAATGCATGAGGAGCAAGTGAATATCTTTTTCTTACCAAAATTGAGAAGCAAATACAGCTGACTGAATAAGGCTGATAAGTGACGACAATGTCAGAAAGATCTACTACTACTCACTGATGTGGCTCTCAATGCTCTTGATCAGCTTGATGTCGAACTCTGTCACCAGTGAGATGGCCTGACCACAGCGCCCTGCACACATCACACATCACATCACTTATATCACATCATACCACATCACATCACATTTCACCACTGTTGTAGTTTGGTGGTCAAAAGAAATCATGCCCATTTAGAAACCGTTAAGTACCTACTTTCAATCCCTGAAGCTGGATTCTTTCCCTTTATCCATTCAACCATTCATGGTGAAAAAAAATTTTAAATCTTTATTTCCATAAAAAAAAAGAAAAAAGAAACCCCAAACCTACATTCACAGAGAAATTATCTGTATGGTAAAAAAAAATCCTATCTTTTTAAACAATAATTTTAAAAAACCGAAACCTACATTCACAGTGAAATTATCTTTTTAAAAAAACATTAATAATGATTAAAAGAAAAACAAAAAACTATTGGTAGTTTCGGTACTAGAAACAGTGGTGGTACTTTCTATGCAGTATTCATTCATTCAAAGAACACAAAAGAACAGAAAACAACATGACAAGTGCCTGTGGCTAAAGGCCTACAGAAAAACTTCCCTTCAGAGGGAAACAAACGCACACAGAGACGGGAAGGAGGAACAAACAAGTACAGCTATCTGTGGTAATGCACTTTCCCCTGGCACATCTGTCCAGAGTTCATGCACAACAGTACTGCTATGACCAGAGGTAAAAGTGACCACAGGACAGTACGCATGAGCCGGAGTGGTGGAGTGGGCGGCACAGGTGAGACAATACATCTTCATCCCTGTGCAACAAAATCTAGTGCACATAAAAGAACCCATGGCAACAAGAGACTTGTCTTTGGCATTTAAAAAAAAAAAGCTTCACAAGATTTTCCACTGAAAGTGCAGAAAAGATCACAAGTAGTAAGCCAGTCAGGTAGAAAAACTGGCCTATCCAAACCTACCCTCACCATCTTTATCCCCCTTCTTCTATTCTCACATCGAAAGCTCAGACAGCAACTACTGTTGTCTGTCATATGAGCGAAAAATGCATTGCACTGTCATTAAGCGCCTGACAAGTCAGGCCCAGCACATCCAACTTTGGCATGCTTTATCCATTTGATATTCCTCAGAAGTGTTTGCATGTAAACTGTGGCACAAACTGCTTTGATTATGTATTTTCCAAGAGACTGGTGAAATCTTCACACACAAGGTAAAACACGGCCCTCTAGTAAAGTCATACACATTCTTAAACCTTGTATGAAAAAGAACATTGGGTTTGGAAAACAGATGCATGTGAACTCACTATTTAAGATACAGTCATTGTGAGATGGGGACAGGACAAGATAGCTCAGTAGTCTGTCAGAGCACAAGCTATCTCCAAGCTAAAGTTCAGCAGCATTGAGTGTGGTTACCCAGTGGGCTGGGTGACAGACAGTTAACTGTGAGATACATCTTTAGTGCTGCTTCTAAACCATCAGAAAAAAGCTCGAACTCCAATCAGAGTGAGTCAAGATGCAAGAAACATGGTCGGTCCTACCACTACTAAACCCTGATATAGGACGAAAGAGGGGGGTGGGGGGAGGGGAGGGGTGAGGGGAGGGGGGGCGAGGGAAGGAGGTGGGGGGTTAGAGTAAATAAAGTAGCAAGAAACATTTGTTAGGCCTACTACTACTAAACCCCGATATTGGAGGAAAGAGGAGGGTGGGGGGAGGGAGGGGGTAAGGGAAGGGGGTGGGGGGTTAGAGTAAATAAAGAAGCAGGAAACACTTGTTAGGCCTACCACTACTAAACCCTGATATCGGAGGAAAGAGAGGGGGAAGGGGGAGGTGAGGGGGGGTGAGGGTTAAAGTTAAAGTCTGTCCCGAGCCTAAGGCTCATCAGGCCGGTGCTTATCCTGGTTTCTGTGGCGTTAAGCAACTGAGAGTCATAGACTCCCCCCCTGGATAGGACGCCAGTCTATCGCAGGGTTAACCCCCAACACAAGGTTGGTACCCCTTTTACACCTGGGTGGGGTGAGAAAATAGCCGTAAAGTGCCTTTTCCAAGGGCATAAAGCAATAGCCGAAAGCTGGGATCAAACCCGCAACCTTTAGATTACCAGTCCAACGCCCTAACCACTAGACTACAGCGGCGGCTGGGGGGTGAGGGGGGGGTGAGAGGGGGGCAGACGCATGACTCACTCACCTGCCCTGGCTGTACGCCCCACGCGGTGCACATAGTCCCTGGGTCTGTTGGGGATGTTGTGGTTGATGATCAGGTCCACGGTGGGGATGTCCAGACCTCTGCACCACACAGCGCAGCAACAACACACGTATAGATATAGGGTGCAACATCACCCGACATTAACACCGTAACTGCATAAAGTACATAATCATGCACAAGTAGTGCTAAATTTCCATTTTGAATATCAATCACAAGCGTTAAACGATTTTTAACACAACATGGACTAAATATACAGATCTGCAAACATTAAACAAAATCTACAAGCATTAAACAATTTTCAACACATCATGGACTAAACATACACATCTACAAACATTAAACAATTTTCAAAACAACATGTGACTAAATATACAGATCTACAAACATTAAACAATTTTCAACACAACATGGACTAAACATACAGATCTACAAACATTAAACTTTCAACACAACATGGACTAAACATACAGATCTACAAACATTACACAATTTCCAACACAACATGGACTTAACATACAGATCTACAAACATTAAACAATTTTCAACACAACATAAACATACAGATCTACAAACATTAAAACAATTTTCAACAACAACATAAACATACAGATCTACAAACATTAAAACAATTTCCAACACACCATGTGACTAAACACAGATCTACAAACAGTAAACAATTATCAAAACAACATGTGACTAAACACAGATCTACAAACATTAAATTATCAAAACAACATGTGACTAAACACAGATCTACAAACATTAAACAATTATCAAAACAACATGTGACTAAACATACACATCTACAAACATTAAACAATTTTCAACACAACACGGATCAAAACACACAAGCTCTAGCTACATACACACCAGGGACACACACAAGACAAGCGCAGACACCCCACCTGCTGGCCACATCGGTGGAGATGAGGATGCGGATCTGGTTGGACTTGAAGCGGGACAGTGAGGAGAGGCGGAAACGCTGGGGGATCATGGAGTGCAGCACAGCACAGGGGAAGTGCAGCTTCTCCAGCATCATCCCCACTATCTGGGCGTACCTGACATAACACAAAACAACACACAGCATAACAAATCATCCCCACAATCTGGGCGTACCTGACATAACACACCATAACAAATCATCCACAACCTGGGCGTACCTGACATAACACACCATAACAAATCACTCCACAATCTGGGCGTACCTGACATAACACACCATAACAAATCACTCCACAATCTGAGCGTACCTGACACAACACACCATAACAAATCACTCCACAATCTGAGCGTACCTGACATAACACACCATAACAAATCACTCCACAATCTGAGCGTACCTGACACAACACACCATAACAAATCACTCCACAATCTGAGCGTACCTGACACAACACACAACACACCATAACAAATCATCCCGACAATCTGAGCGTACCTGACACAACACAACATAACATAACAAATCATACCCACAATCTGAGCGTACCTGACATAACACAACATAACAAATCATCCCCACAATCTGGGCGTACCTGACATAACACAACATAACAAATCATCCCCACAATCTGGGCGTACCTGACATAACACAACATAACAAATCATACCCACAATCTGGGCGTACCTGACATAACACAACAAACAACATAACAAATCCTCCCACAATCTGAGCGTAACTGACATAACACAACACACAGCATAACAAATCATCCCCACAATCTGAGCGTACCTGACATAACACAACACACAACACACAGCATAACAAATCATCCCCACAATCTGGGCGTACCTGACATAACACAACACACAACATAACACACAGCACAACACACAACATAACAAATCATCCCACAATCTGAGCGTACCTGACACAACACAACACAACATAACAAATCACTCCACAATCTGAGCGTACCTGACACAACACAACACACCATAACAAATCATCCCCACAATCTGAGCGTACCTGACACAACACAAAACAACACACCATAACAAATCATCCCCACAATCTGAGCGTACCTGACATAACACAAAACACAACACACCATAACAAATCATCCCCACAATCTGAGCGTACCTGACATAACACAACACAACACACCATAACAAATCATCCCCACAATCTGAAGCCGCCGCTGTAGTCTAGTGGTTAGGGCGTTGGACTCGTAATCTAAAGGTTGCGGGTTCAATCCCAGCTTTCGGCTATGGCGTTGTGCCCTTGGAAAAGGCACTTTACGGCTATTTTCTCACCCCACCCAGGTGTAAAAGGGGTACCAACCTTGTGTTGGGGGTTAACCCTGCGATAGACTGGCGTCCTATCCTGGGGGGAGTCTATGACTCTCAGTCGCTTAACGCCTCAGAAACCGGAATAAGCACCGGCCTGATGAGCCTTAGGCTCGGGACAGACTTTAACTTTAACAATCTGAGCGTACTTGACATAACAACAACACAACATAACACAACACTCCACAATCTGAGCGTACCTGACACAACAAATCATCCCCACAATCTGAGCGTACCTGGCATAACACAACACAACACAACTAATCATACACAGCACAGAAAAAATAGAATCAGAGGATACAAAGCTTTCTTTAAGCCATTGTGAAATTTCAACAGTATCATCCCCACAGTCTGAGCGTACCTGACACAACACAACATAACAAATCATCCCCACAATCTGAGCGTACCTGGCATAACACAACACAACACAACTAATCATACACAGCACAGAAAAAATAGAATCAGAGGATACAAAGCTTTCTTTAAGCCATTGTGAAATTTCAATAGCATCATCCCCATGCACCCATACGGTAACCCATACCAAAAAAGAAAAACAAAAATGAACACCACCCACTTAAAAAAAAAATTCCACAAAAAACCCCCAAAAAATTCTTTTTAAAAAAATCCAAAAATGAACACCACCCACTTTAAAAAAATCACAAAAAAAAACAACAAAACATTTTTTTTTTTTTTTAAATGAACACCACCCACTTAAAAATAAATTCACAACAAAAAAAAAAATTAAAAAAAAACAACTGAACACCACCCACTTAAAAAAAAAATTCATTAAAAAACAACAACAAAAATGTTTTTAAATAAAAATGAACACCACCCACTTAAAAAAAATTTTACAAAAAAAACTTTTAAAATTTCTTAAATAAAAAACAAAAATGAACACCACCCACTAAAAAAAAAAAATTCACCAAAAAAAAAAAATATATTAAAAAAAAATAAACACCACCCACTTAAAAAAAATTTACCAAAAAAAAAAAAATTTCTCTTAAAAAAAAAAAAAGAACACCACACACACACACACACACACACACAAAGCACAACCCTCCCCCCCCCCCCCCCCGGCACCCCCCCAACCCCCCAATTTTTTTTTTTTAAATGGACAGACAGCACTACTCACTTGCAGGTGGCGGCAAAGACCATGACGGAGGACCTGGGGTTTTGCTTCAGCCAGTGATCCAGCACATGCACCAGGTAGGCGTCCTTCATAGAGGCCGGCACCAACACATACTCCTCCTTCAGATCCTCCACTGTCGCCCGTCTGAAACAAGGGTAACCATTAACCTTTTCGCTGCTGACCTATTTTTGCTCAGGCCTATGCTGAAGAAATTTTCAGAAACAGACAAAAATCACGCATATGATTTTCAATTGCTTTTAATTCAGGAAATTCCTAAGATAGCTACATAAAAGTATATACTGAATGAAAGGAGATTGAATGAAGATTGTATTTGTGACAATTTTAAAAATATATAATTAGACAGACAGACACACGTGCGCGCGCGCAGGCACACACGCACGCACGCACGCACGCACGCACACACACACACACACACACACACACACACACACACACACACACACACACACACACACATATGCTCTTCACACAAACACACAGCCAAGGAGCCAGG
>CM060328.1:3352566-3355066 GCA_030674155.1 Stramonita haemastoma | reverse complement strand
AATATGCTGTGACTGGAAGTGGTATTCAATTCAATTTTAAATTTATTTGAATTCAGTTCAGTTGTGAAGTTATTTTACACTGCTTTAGAATAGAAACGAGTAAAAATGTCATTGCCATAACATGGGTGTAAATTTTCATACTTTGTGATTTAAAAAAATATATCGCTGTATAATTTTCCACCTACCTTATGAACTTACGTGGTTTTGTTTTGTTCAGGTAAAACTGGGTGGCCAGGCGACCTGCCTTGGCAACCTGTCCTAACCAACTTTACTGAGGAGGCTGACATCACAGACACCAGAGGAAGAGCTGGGTTTGCAACAAGAAGGACCAGACAAACCTCAACATCAAGGACCACACAAACCTCAACATAGACCACACAAACTTCAACATAGACCACACAAACCTCAACATCAAGGACCACACAAACCTCAACATCAAGGACCACACAAACCTCAACATCAAGGACCACACAAACCTCAACATAGACCACACAAACCTCAACATCAAGGACCACACAAACCTCAACATCAAGGACCACACAAACCTAACACGGAACTGACAAACCTCAACATCAAGGACCAGACAAACCTCAACACGGAACAGACAAACCTTAACATTAAGGGCCACACAAACCTCACCATCAAGGACCAGACAAACCTCAACATGAAATGCCTGCAGCAGCATCCCCTGAGGGAGGAAGATCAGCACTCTGCTCTTCAGTCTCCCTTCCCTACCATCATCATGGCCACAGATTCCAGAGAAAAGGTATGTAAAACAATGTGGTGTAGCTTACGGGAAAAAATGTCTTCCCAAGTCTGTAAAAAAAGAAAAAAAGGAAAAATATCCACCATATTTTTTCATATGGTTACTTGTAGTTTTATTTCAGTTACTAGATGTGTTTCTGAAATGGCATTTAAAAAGGTACACGTATCTCTTCAGCAGACAGTGCTGAAGAAAATTTACAAAAACTGCATACACACGGCGACTGGATGTATAAAAAAAAAAGTACGAGTGCTTATTTCATTATCCTTGACATAAAAGAAAAAAAAATAAGAGTAGCTGAGAATTATTTTAAAATGGTAGAGAAACAATCTGGGCAATCTCATAAATGTAAACCAATTTTTCATTTTGTTTTGGTTGTGATACAGGACTGCATGACCTAACTTTTACATCAGAGGAGTGCTGTTGTTTATTTACTACCACAAGTATAATTATTGGTTAGATTTCCCACAGTCGTAAAGTTGTCTTTGAAAATCGTGTTAAGACACTTTGTCCTAACAATGAATGCCTGAAACCAGTACCCTACTTGTTCGATACAAAAAAAAAATGTCTGAAAGCTAAGGTAAGAATCTTTGTCGCAAATGAGTACTGGGAAATGTAGAGATCAAAAACATTTTTTGAAGAAAAATAATTTTCAACTGAGGGAGGGATATCTATAATGCATGCTAATGTATTTTTTTAATTTTATTTATTCTTTTATATCGAGGATAATGGATTAAGCACTCGTGTGCTTTTTTACACCCAGTCCCCGTGTGTATGCAGTTTTGTAAATCTTGTCATCTGTTACCACCGGCACACGATGGCCTACTCTTGCGAAAAGCGGAACAGGATTTAACGTGTGCGCAAGATATCTGGGTGCGTTCCCACACGGGGCATCGGTTTATAGTCTCATGGGAAGGACTTTTGGGGAGGGTGGAGTCAGCACTGATGTTAACTCCAGGGGAAAAATCCCCTCGACCAGGAATCGAACCCGCGTTGCGAGCTTTCCCTTCGTAGAATTTAATTTTTAACGCTAAGACCACAATCCTAGATAGAAGGCAATGAGGTGCTCATGGCTGTAGTCTATGATCTGTACCATATTGGTTTTCTATTTAATTTTATTCTATATTCATTTTATTTATCTTGCACACACGCCAGAAGACCTTTTCATAGAACATCTTACACATACGTCAGATGATAAAAAAAAAAACACTGGATTATCTTACGAACACACTTGTCAAAAGACCTTTTGGTAGGACATCTTGCACTCACGTCAGAAGACTTTTTTCATATTTCCAAAGGATCTGCCAAAATAGACGATAAAAAGACAGGATCATGGAACTAAGTGTAGATAATAAAAAAAAACCATAATCATTATAAAAAAAAAAAAATTAAAAACATTTCAGCGACCTCTCAAAAGTTTTGCCATGGATATTGTGATATGGATCTGTAGTAGCCAGTTGCTCATGGTTTCTTTCCCCAGGTCATCTCCACTCTCCTGGATCTGTCTGTCCACTGCAGGTTGTAAAGACACCAGCAGCACGATGCTGGAGCACAGGGCCCAGTGGACTTGTCCTCACCCACATGACTTGACTTGACCTATGTAAGACCGATAGGGAGGACGGGTAACAACCGGAGACAAGGAGCAATGCTTGAACACAGCCCTGAAGGGTTGAGCTTCTGAAGGGCAAAGTCTGGAAAAACGAGCCCCTAAAGGGTTGCATTGCCGCCGCTGTAGTC
>CM060328.1:3325066-3345066 GCA_030674155.1 Stramonita haemastoma | reverse complement strand
GAGTCGGCTCTGATGTTAACTCCAGAGGAAAACATCCCCTTTAACGGCATTCGAACCCGGGTCAGCATATCATGAGCGCAATGCACAACGCTCTAACCAATCAGGCTGTCCTGTCCCCCTCCCTACCTACACTGAAATGGTTTTGGTTTGTTTTAAACTGTGAGGAGAAACATAGCCCTCAAATCACTCAGCTCTGTCAGTTTTCTTCCCTACATTTTATCACACGCTAGTTTGTTGCAAGGACAAGTAAAAGAAGAAAATAATTCAAGTTTGTGACATTTTAGAAATATGTTAGTTTGTGAAGCATACTATTAATCAAAATGTATTTTCCCTTCCATATAAAAAATCGCCGATATTTTGTAGTCTTTCTGTTTCTGCTGTAATTACTTAATGTCAGACCTTATAGCTGGTGTCCGCATATTAAGTTTTTTTTCTTCATATTGAGCTAGTAGTAAACAAAGGATGAAGTCTCGTTCCTTTCCTTCATGTTGGGTCAGTTGGAATCAAAGTATAAAGTGTTTTTATGGTATTTAGCTCGCTGGAATCAAGGTAAAAAAAATATCCCTAATACATAATCTAGTATCAATGTTATTTCCTTCATACTGAGTTTGTTTTAAAAACTATACCCTCTTCCCTTCATATTGAACCAGGAGGTATGAAAGTATAGAAATCTTTCCTTCATTTTTGGTTAGATGGCTCAAGGCATAAAAATCTTTCCTTCATATCGAGTGAGTTGGCATCAGTGTAAAGTTTTCTTCCTCCCATCGGGCTAGATTGTATGTAAGTATAAACTTCTTTCCTATATGGTGAGTGAGTTTTTATTCAAGGAAGAGGCCATTTCTTCAGTTAACTGGTATCAAAGTACAAGTTTTTTTCCCTTAATATTAAAGTTAATTTTTTATCAGGTTTCTTAGAATTAAAGCAAAAGCTGTTTCCTCCATGTCAAATAAGCATATTACGAAGTATACATTTATTTCACATTGTTTTATTACTGTCAGAGTGTAGAGTTCCTTACTTCTTGTCTAATTAGGTGATATCAAGGTGTAAAGTTCTTTCCCCAATATCCAGTTAGCTGCTTATCATATGCATGGTCTTTTATTTTTGTTCTATCATTTTTCATAAAACTTTTATTTAGCTTACATTTGAGTAGTTGGGTATCAAAGTGTAAACATCTGTCTTTCACATTTATTTTGTATCCAAGTTTTCTTTTCATTGAATATTTTTCTACATGTTGAGTTATTTGGTATGGGAGTATAAAATTCCTTCATTTGTATTATTAAGTTGGCATCAAAGTCCAAAGCCTTTTCTTTATATTAAGGTAGTTTTTAATTTTGTGTTTTCCCCCCTTCCTATTCAGTTTGTGTAAAGGTATGATAGTCTCCCCTTCATAGTGATTGTTAGCATCAAATCATAAGGTAAGTTTTTTCGAGGAGTTATTTGGTGTCCTAGCATAAAGTTTCTTTCGTTCATAATAAGTTAGCTGGTATCAGTTTATAATATTTTTTCTTATATATTGAATTAGTTCGTGTCAAAATTAGGGGGAAAAAGCCTTTTGTATTGAGTTATTGCTATCAAAGTATAAAGTTTTTTCTTTACCTTTTTAGTTGGTACCAAAGGTGTCGAAGTATAAAGATCTTCCTCCATGTTGAAATAGTTCCTAAGTATTTTCTTTCTTGAATATTTTGCTACTACATGTATGATAATATTTTTCTTTCTATTTAATTTTTCGGTTCCAAAGTAAAAGGTCATTTTCTTCATATCCCAGCTTGTGGTAATATGAGGACGTTTTTCTTATACTGAGATAGGGCGAGGATTAGATCCCAAACACAATAGGCACTCACACACACACACTCACACACCACACAAACACACACACACACACACACACACACACACACACACACACCACACCACACACACACACACACACACACACACAACACACACACCACAACACACACACCACACACACACACACACACACACACACACACACACCACACACACACACACACACACACACACACACACACACACACACACACACACAGAGGCGCGCGCTCAATTTTCTATTTTGATTGCTTTTGAAAGAACATTGTAAAGCTTTTACTGGCTTACAACGTCGTTTTGTTTTGGCGCCAAAAATGCTCAAAATTCTAAATATGATTTCGGATCAGAAGTACTTGTACAGAACAGAGACGAAATGAAAACTCCTGGAAATGTACACTCGGCTTCAGACGTTTGTTGTGATGCAAATCTTTGCCATAGTCATTACTGGTATAGCATCGCCTATTTCACAGAAACAAATCATTTTACCTCGACTTTGCGGGATTAGCTTAAGAGAGAAAACTATGCACAAGCTGAGTGCAGGATGTTTGAAGAAAGAGCAGTACTTTTCCCATACTCCTTTTTCCCTGTAGTGCTGTTCCCTGGAGCTGTCAACACTCCACTCTAACCCTAGTTCTTGCCCCATGCCGCAAACCCTAACACTTCACCAGTTTGATCCTAACAATTAACTCTTTGACACGGATTCCTTAACTCTGACTCAGTTCTGCGGTATGGGGAAACAGCTGTATAAGGGAACAGCAGCACAGGGAAAGAGGGGTTTGGGGGTACTGACCGCTTGGAAATATTTCATTCCGGAGAATACCGTGATAGAGACATGATTTGCAAAAGAGATAATATGCAGAAAAATAAATAATGATTATAGCATCCTTATGCTTGCATAGCACTGATGCTTCAAGAATTGTTCTATTTTTAGTTTTCTGCAGGACCAAAGTAGGATGGCTTGCGACCACAGTCCATAAATCGGATATCTTCGCTGGAGCTATATAACAACAGAAAAAACCAGTGTTCTGATAACCTTTGAAAATAACGGCAATACTGAAAAAGTGCTTAATGTATGAGAGTTACACGGTTTTACCTCAATAGCTTGACACGTAGTTTTGACTTCAAATTCTACTGGTTATCAAGTATTAGTTGTTGTTTTTTCTTTTACATTAAGTCACTTGGTTGGTTAGTGTAGATCTCTTTCCTTCCTCTTGAATTGTCACAAAGTTTGGGTTGTTGTTTTTTTCATTCCATGAAATAAGTTGGTGTCATAGAATAGAATTATCCCCTTGCTATTGAACAAGTTGGCTCAAAGAATAAAGTTCAAAGCTTGGTATCAAGATGGTTATCAAACTGTAAACTTTTTTCTTCAGATTCAGTTATTACAAAAGTATAGAGCTCCCCCTTTCATATTTCTTTGTTTTTTGTATCAGAGTATAAAGTTTTCCCCTCCATATTCATTTAGTTGGTGTTAGCAGGCTCTTCCCTTTATATTGAGTTAGTTCTATCGAAGCATAAAGTTCTCTCCTTCAGGTTGAGTTCACTGGTACACGTGTAAAGGATTGTTTTCTTAATATGGGTTGGTGTCAAAAAAAGTAAAATTGGTCCTTGGAATGAGTTGGTTGATTTCAAAGAAGTTATTTCCTTTATTCTAGTTGTTATTAGGTAGTTGTTATTGAGCCAGGTGTTATTAGGTATAAAACTCTTCCCTTCATATTGAGTTGTTGCCAACCTAGTTACCTTCACATTGATTGCATTGCTTGGAACAACAGTTGCATGAGAGAACAACACTAAAGGGAAAGAGGGGTTTGACTTACTGGCTAGCGGAAAATACTTCATTCCTCAGAAAACGGTATAAACGCTATATAAATCCCATATATCATCATCATTATTAGTGTTTCTATTTGTGCAAGAGAAAAGACATGCAGACGAATGTGGGTTTTTTTTGTTTTTTTTTACATTAATATTTTTGTTATTATTTTTTTTTAGACAAATGTTAGTTTAAAGCTAAAGCTAACTCTTGACAGTTGTAGTACTGGGGAAAAGGGCCTGCTGTAGTGTATGGAGTCCATGCCCTGTTTCATCTATGTCACTTTCCACGTGTAGATTTTGATTCAGATTAATCTAGTTCTTTTCAAGGTTTACAGTTCTTCCCTGTGTAGTAAGTAGGTGTTGTATGAAGCTTTTCCCTTCCTATTGAACTAGTTGGTATGAAGTATTAACTTTCATTCCTATTGAGTTGGTGTCATGAAATAAGGTTCCTCCCTTTATACTGAAGAGTTGATCACCATGTAATGTTCCAAAATTTTCTATTGACTTTGTTTATACATAGGTTTCTTTCATGATTTTTTTCTTATAAAGGTGTTGAAAAAAAATATTAAAGATGCTCTTATAATAATTATTGATATAAACAGATTTCCTTTTTCAATTCCAAAAGTTTTCATAATCCTATAAATGATCATTGCTAAAAAAAAAAAATAATAAAAAAAATAAAAAGTTTTCCTTTTTTCTATTTCATCAATCCGTTGAAAAGTGCTTGGTGCCCTGATAGTTTTGTTAGGTTTATTAGTTATAAATTACGAGTTTCCTCTCGTTTTATTCTGGTGGTATGATTATAAAGCTGTATATTTTTTTAAAATCCTTAGATGGTTTGATATAAGCTGGGCTAGAGATTATTTGAGGGCTTGTTTCCCCAATTTTCTGATTGGATAATGGCTTTGAAATGATTTTTTTAGTGTTTGCAAAACTCCAGAGGGTTTTTTTGGTGCTGTTTTTGTGAATTCAAATGAAGTATTTGTCCATTGTGAACCTTGTTATGTACAGTCCCTGATATCAGGTCATCTCTAGCTCTATTTTCCCTGAATGCATTCAAATGATCTGTTTAAAAATGAAGTCTGGTATAGTCCTGTCACAACTGATGTTAGGTCAGGAAATAGTCATCTTTATTTGTAGTGACCACGCTGCAATACCCGCTAAATGAATTTCGAGAGCAGAAGGTTGTGAAATGAATACAAGAGTGATTGTCCCCCCCCCCCCCCCCCCCCCAAAAAAAACAACAACTAGACCCAGGAAAAACAAAGGCACAAAATTGTCAGGAAAGTATGCAGCAAAAGCCAGAAAAAAGATTTAAAAGATAAAAACTTAACACTACCACAAACACACTAGAGCAAACATAAACCCAGACAAATGTATATCACTCGTTTACACGTGTAGAAACGCATGAAGCAGCAGCACACACTAGAGCAACAATAAACCCAGCCGACTGTTCACTGCCGCTGAACATGAATAGACACAGGCAGCAATTCACACTGGGGCAGTTAGTGCTCTGGACGTAGGTAGGTAAGAGAAGTGCTGACTCGGGTTCATGGATGACAGGGAAAAGAAGGGAAGGGAAAGGGGCACACTTTTTCTTTTTGTTTGTTGCTTTTTTAAGTGGTTTTTGTGTTTTTTTTGCCAATGAAGTTGCCATGTGTGTGTGTGTGTGTGTGTGTGTGTGTGTGTGTGTGTGTGTGTGTGTGTGTGTGTGTGTGTGTGTGTGTGTGTGTAAGATTGAAAATTATTTAGTTATTAGTTTTTGTTTGTTGGGTTGTTGTTGTTTTTTTTGGCCAATGAAGAAAGACGTGTAGAGCACCCACACAAAAAGAGTATAAAAAAAAAAGACATAAAACATAATTAACAAAAATTGTGCTTCATGATCTGCATGCAACTGAGGCCTTTAAAAAAAAAAAAAAATATATATATATATATATATATATATATATATAATATTGTATAATAATATATATATTATATATATAAATATATATATATGTTGTGTGTGTGTGTGTGTGTGTGTGTGTGTGTGTGTGTGTGTGTGTGTGTGTGTGTGTTAAGCATTTCGCTCTGTCTGGGATGTTGGTTAGCCAGACTGTTAATGTGTGTGAGTAATGATGGCGGTTGTTTCTTTATTTGTTTAAAGGACAAAACGTATTTGAGTAAACAAAAGCACTGCATTTGAAAAAGAAATCTGTTTTGTGATCGCTTTTTTCTGTTTCTATACATTTCGACTGTATGTGTGTGTCAAATCAAATCAAATCGAATTTTTATTTCCAGATGGTACATTGAATAAGCTTTGATTTGCTTTTTTTCATCAAGCCATCTAGATCTATCTAAAGAAAAAACAAACAAACAAACAAACAAAACCCCCTAACAAACCAAAGAAAAAAAGAGAAACCCCCAAAACAATTCACCAACATTAACTAACATGATTTCAACAGCCTTAAAAATAAAATATGCCTATAGATAATACAAGCAACAACAATAACAACAAAAACAACCATATAAAAAAAACACTCAAAAGACACTCACACAAGCACGCACACACACGCGCGCGCGCGCGTTGGCTCGCTCACTCGTCCACACAGCACGTATGCACGTACACGCATGCACACATTTTAAATTGTTTTTTAAATCATATAGTGTGAAATAAACAACTTATATATGTAACAATGTCACCAATACCATTATTTAAAGACATAAAAAAAGAATCTATGAAATAATGTGTGTGTTCTTGTGTGTGTTCTTGCGTGCGTGCGCGCGTGTATGTGTGTGCGTGTGCATAATTATAGAAAGGAAGTGTTCCACTTGGCTGGACAGTGTAAGTTGCTTAGGTCAGAGGTTTTAACCTTCGCCAGACCCTGTGGGTGAAAAATTATCCAGACTCTCATTTAAATGATCATAACTTTGTCAGTTTTGACTCTATCAAGCTAAACTTTTATGACTTTGTTTTTTATATATTTGTTCATAATTTCACCGAATATAAAGATTTTATGTTTATAAATAAAGGAGTAATTAAACCATAAAAACGTTATATAACCCTCGCCAGATACCGTGGGTGGCTGGTCACCCATACTTTTTATATAGACCACAGCTCTTTTCTACACGTGCTAGGGCTTGTAGGTGGCTGGTCACCCACATCTTATACACATCCAGTCCCCGTGTGTATGTAGTTTTGTCAATCTTGTCATCTGTTCCCACCAGCACACAATGGCCTACTCTTACGAAAAGCGGAACAGGATTTAACGTGTGCGTAAGATGTTCTGCGTGCATTCGCACACGGGGCCTCGGTTTATAGTCTCATCCGAAGGACTTTATTAGTGAATCGTCATAGTCCGTTGGCTTACCTTGAAAGTTTCATACGCGCATGTATGTGTATGAGTGCGCGCGACGTGCGCGGGGTGCGTGCGCCCTGTTTGTGGTGGTGTGTGTGTGTGTTGTTTGTGTTTTTTGTGTGTGTGTGTTGTGTGTGTGTTGTTTGTGTGTGTGTGATGCATGGTGTTGTGTGTGCTGCTGGTGGTGGGTGGTGTGTGTGTGTGTGTGTGTTAGGTTTTGTGGATAAACGGAGATGCCTTAGTGTATTGTGCAGAAAAACCGCTCGTTCATGACATGCAAAGAAGAGAGTAAGACAGACAGACAAATAGAGACCCTAGTGATTTATTTAGTCATTTTATTCTTTCTTTTAAATCGATGATATGGAATAAGCACTCATGTGCTTTTTTTACATCCAGTCCCCTGTGTATGCAGTTTTGTCCATTTTGTCATCTGTTTGTTGGTCCTTCTCCGGACTTTTTTTCCCCCAGAAAGACTTAAAACAGAACAATTCTCTCACTCACCGAAGTCGAAAGCGCTGGGCCTGACTTGTCAGGCGCTTAACGGCAGCGCAACGCGTTTTCACTCACATGACAGACAAGGAGTTTTTGTTGTCTACGCGTTCGACAAAAAGAAGTTAGAAATCGAGTCAGTGAGCAAGCGAAGTACCCATTAGTGCGTATAACCCCAACAGACACACACATAGAAATCACACAAAGCTGTCAACATCAAAATGAATAATTTATTCCTTGTTATATTATACACATATATATATATTTTTAAAAATCAAATGAGCGTTGAATACAGCTTCAAGTTTTGAAAGCGCTGTGTTCACAGTATTTTCTCTCGTCTACATGCACACTCGTATGCCCACACGTACTGCAAACAGAGGCTACGTTTTACAGGATGTAGGTACACGTTCATTTTCAATCAACGGGTTCAACGTTCCCAATTATGCTGTAAATATGATGCGCAAGCGTGCACGCACGCCACAGCACGCGCGCGCGCGCACATACGCACACAACACGCACCACGCAACGCCACACACACACACCCACACCGCGCGCACACACACACACACACACACACACACACACACACACTTGTAACACTTTCCGATTCATGAGTGTTGCCTGTCTGTCTGTCTGTCTGTCTGTCTGTCTGTCTGTCTGTGTCTTCTGTCTCTCTCTCTCTCTCTCTCTCTCTCTCTCTCTCTCTCTCTCCTCTCTCTCTCTCTCTCTCTCTCTCTCCTCCTCCCTCCTCCTCCTCCTCCTCCTCCTTTCTTCTTCTTCTTCTTCTTCTTCTTCTTCTTCTTCTTCTTCTTCTTCTTCTTCTTCACCTTCTTCTTCTTCCCCAATGATTCATCTGTTCGTTCTCTTCTCTAACCTTTTCAGCTCTTCTCCTCTTCTCCCTGTTCTACTGTTCGTGGCCTCTTCTTCCTCCTCCTCCCTCTCTCTCTCCCCATTCATTATTTCTCTAATGATAGAGGAAAATAGAGGAGATAATATGAATGAATCCCATGACTGGAATATCACAGTGAGCCAGCGTATTGTCTTTTTTTTTCAAATGGTCATTTAGACAAGTGAGCACATTGATGGTTGCTGTACATGGCAAAAGTGCCTTTCATACAATGAAGGAGATGGGATTGGGGCCTAACTTTTTTAATTTTTATTTAAAGCTTGATGCAAAAACCGTTAACGTTTCTGCAGTTCTTGTTTTTGTTCTGCTGACAAGTCACACGCACGCACGCACGCACGCACGCACGCACGCACGCCACCCACACACACACACACACACACACACACAAAAACCATACCACCACCACACCACCTTGCCGATCAATCACTATTGTATTTATTTTTATGGCAAAAATTGGTTTTCCACGCACGCACGCACGCAACGCACGACAGCACCATGCGGCGTTAACATATACATAAACAACTATAATAACACAAACACACAAAATAAACACAAACACATATAAATAAATCCAGGGTAGAAGAGTCTAATAATTTTCCTCTTTTTTTTTCAGCAAGTGAAGTAATTGTTTTTGGATTTCTCATCTTTTCTTTTCTTCTCTTTTTCTCTCTTTCTCTTTGTTCCATGGGTTCAGCTTCAGCCTACAAAATTGTCAAAATGGCTGTTCTGAGCTCAACGCCATTTTTTTTTTTGGTTCTATGTTGTGGTCCGGTTAGTATTTGAAAACGAGAGGTTAACTTACCTAAAGAAAGGACCAGACGAAATTCTGGTCCAAACCTGATAAATGATAGACTAGGTATTTGATATGTACATGGCAATACGAACCTCCGCGATCGGCTTCAACACTCTCCTTCATCTTCATGGTCATGTGTGTATTCGTCATAATAGGTAAAAAAGGTGTCCATAACCTATGTGGTGTAGGGAGCGAGGCATCAGAGTCTCAGCTTCTCTAGGGGCCAGCATAATGAGGGGGCGCCCATCTTCTCTCCCTCGCTGCTTACCTTCCTGACCCTAAAGAGGGCAAGTACCATTTACAGCTGGATGTACTGAAGCCAAGGCGCCCAAACGGTCATCCATCCATTGGTAACCACTTCGATGCTGCTTAATCTTGGCTGGGGGAAATCGAGCGCTCTGACCACTGAGCTATCCCGTTCGTCCTAAGAACCCTTCAATTACCTTGCTGCTCTCCTATTATTCTGCCGCGCAGATTCAAGGTTAGTTTCTGGTGATATTGTAGACCACCATGTCCCGAAAATATCAATCTAATTTGAATTTCCTGGCTTCTAATCTGTCTCTGAATAATTTTCATATGGTCATTGTCCACATGTTTATGTGACAAAAATGTACAAACTAATTTTCTGTAATTCTTAAGCACATTTTTAAGGGGTTTTTAAAAGAAGTTTCATACCTGCGACTCTTCCCTGTTGGGTCTCTTACACTCCACAAACGACATTCATCATTTTTCATTAATGCTTGAGCTGACAGTTTAAAAAAAAAACTGCATGGTAATTCAGTCACTGAGTCTTTATCCGGACACTAATCAAAATGGCGCCCGCCCACATTCTACTCGCTTAAGTTCTTGAAATGAGCTTGCATCCTTTCCATGAGCTTCTTTTGGATGGATACAATGATTTTCGTCACCACAAAAACCACCACACTCGGTCCTGTCACTTGGATGTGGTTATGAAACTCAGTGGAATCCTGTTCTGTCTTCTCCTCGTCTGCTAATCCACCACCGGAAGTCGTCATTCCACTGTCGTCTGCTGAAACCTGGGAAGTGATTTTGTCTGTTGACAATGGCGGTTCTTGTGGGTCGTCAGTCTGCTGAGGCTTTTCCTCAGACGACGAGGAGTTGTGTGGTTTTAACTGCCACTTCAGCTGAACTGGAAAAAGAAAAAGATTACGGTTAAATTGTGTATTATTTCTGTCAAAAGCAACGGCCATGGAAAATGAAGTCGACTGGACAGAGAAAGTTGAAACAAAACCAGGCCACCTACTTCAATCAAACAGCCTAAAGAGCCATGAATTAAACCATTGCCATGGAATAGGACAAAACGACATGAGTTCGCACTTGAAGACGAATTTGAAGTTAGACCTGTTAATTAAACTGAAAAAAATATATGCCTATAGAGAATAGCTGTGTGACAAGATGGTACCTAAACGATGAACAAGAGATTTTTTCTGACTAAAAGCATACAGCAATGGCATTTGTTGTACACCTGATTTCAAGCCACTGACAAGAAGGATACTCTCAGCCAGCCAGCATATGATATAATAATCAAAAAAAGACTACATGGGAAATGGACATACATATCTACATGTATGCATACAGTAAAAACAGACTAGGCTACATGGCAAATGGACGTATGCATGCAGTAAAGACAGACTAGGCTACATGGCAAATGGTTGTGTGCATACAATAAAGGCAAACCCACCATGTTCAGATACATTTACACGCTACAACAAAGAATCCAGAAAAGTGCGCATACACATTAACTCCGTCTATGGTAGGCAGGATTGCAAAAATCTTTCAGTCTTGAACATGTCGTACAAAACAAACACACGACGAAACATTACATAGTTCTGGCTTCACGCGTCTTCTGTATGGCACTTACAACTTAACACTAAAGCTATACGATTGTTTTTTATTCCCTTGTCTGTTTGGTAAATGTGTGGAAACATTCACAAAACAAAAGCTGGTTCAGTTTAAAATGTGACACAAGCTATCTCTCACCCCCTTCCCCATATCACACACACACACCACACACACACACACACACACACACACACACACACACACACACACACACACACACACAACACACACACAACACACACACACACACACACACACACAACACACAACACACACACACACACAACAACACACACACACACACACACTCACACACACAAAACACACACACAACAAAACACCACACACACAAACACACACACACAACACACACACACACACACACACACACACACACACACACACACACACACACACACAACACACACACTTTTTATTTCTTAATCTTTGTCTGCCCACTTGCCTCAGTGCTTGTCTGCCTGTCTGTCCCTCTTCCCATCTGTCTGTCTGTCTGTCTGTCTGTCCTGTCTGTCCCGCCTGCCTGCCTGCCTGTCCTGTCTGTCTGTCTGTCTGTCTTTCTGCCTGTATGTCTATCTGTCTGTCTGCCTGCATGTCTATCTGTCTGTCTGCTGTTTGTCTGTGTGTCTGTCTGCCTGTCTGTGGGTCTTCCCGTCTGTCTATCTGCCATTGTGTCTATCTGCCTGTCTGCCTGCTGTCTGTCTGCCTGTCTGTCTGCCTGTCTGTCGGCCTGTCTGTCGGCCCTGCCTGCCTGCCTGCCTGCCTGTCTTCTGCCTATCTGTCACATCTGTCTGCCTGCCTGCCTGTCTGTCTGTCTGCCTATCTGTCTGTCTGTCTGTCTGCCTATCTGTCCATCTGCCCATCTGTCTGTCTGTCTGTCTGTCCATCTGCCATCTGTCTGTCTGATTTTGTCCTGCTGCTATCTGTCCATCTGCCCATCTGTTGTCGTGTACGTCGTCTGTCGCCATCTGTCCATTGCTGTTCCTGTCTGTGTGTTTACCTTGGTGTATTCCTCCAGCCGCACGATATCTATGGTTGGTGGAGTGCGGTCACAGCGCATGCGCCAGCGATATGACGGTGAAGGACTTTCCTACCAGTCAAACCCTTCACTGTCGCTTTCCCTCCTCCCCTCTCCTTCCTCTCCCTCTCGGACTTCTGCTGGATTTCTGTGCTGTTACCATAGAAAACATATAGGGATTTAAAGCAAACACACGCACGCACGCATGCACGCGAGCACACATATAGGGGGACGGATAGCCTAGTGGTCAGAACATTGCACTGGCAATTTGAAGACCCAGTTCGAGTCCGGTCGAGGAGATTTTTCTCCTGGAGTTAACATCAGTGCTGACTCCACTCTCCCCAAAAGTCCTTCGGATGAGACTTTAAACCGAGGCCCCGTGTGCGAACGCACGCAGAACATCTTGCTCACACGTTAAATCCTGTTCCGCTTTTCGTAAGAGTAGGCCATCGTGTGCCGGTGGGAACAGATGACAATATTTACAAAACTGCATACACACGGGGACCGGATGAAAAAAAGCACATGATTGCTTATTCTGTTATCCTCGATATAAAAGAATAAATAAATAAAATAAATAAATAAACACGCACGCACGCACAAGGGCACGCACTCGACACCACGCGACTACAGCACACGCACGCGACACGCACACTCCACCATACACACACAACACAACACACAACACCTCCACCCCACACCAACACACAACACAACACATAACACACACCGCGCCCGCGCGCGCCACACACACACACACACAACACACACACACACACACACACACACACACACACACACCACACACCACACACACACACACACACCACACACACACAAACACACACACACTACACACACACTGCACACACGCATGCGCCGCAACTCACGCACACACACAACACACACACACACTACACACACTACACTACACTACACTACACTACACTACACTACACTACACTACACTACACTACACTACACTACACTACACTACACTACACTACACACACACACACACACACACACACACACACACACACACACACACACACACACACACACACAACACCCATACACACACGCAAATAACAGCAATCAACAGAGACAGGTAGACGACAAAAATCCCGACGCGATAGGCAAGAGAGAAAAAGAAAAAAAAAATAATAATATGGTGATAATGGACACTGAGTCAGCCAGGCATGTCCATGCAGTTCTGTTTATCTCATCACTACATCGTACCTGCTGTGTTTAGCCACAGCCACAGAATGGCACGGTATGGCACAGAATGGCACAGAATGGCGTGAATGGTGTGATAAGAATGGCAGCATCATGCCGCCGGCAAATTTAATAATCATTCATTAACGCTTGAGTTTGCGCGCGCGCGCGCGCGCGCGCGCGCGCGCGCGCGCGCGTGTTGTGTGTGTGTGTTGTGTGTGTGTGTGTGTGTGTGTGGTGTGTGTGTGTGTGTGTGTGTGTGTGTGTATGTGTATGTGTGTGTGTGTGTATATAAATATATATTATATATATATATATATATATTATATATATATATATATAATATATATATATATGTGTGTGTTGTGTGTGTGTGGTGTGTGTGTGTGTGTTGTGTGTGTATGTGTGTGTGTGTATGTATGTATGTATGTATGTATGTATGTATGTATGTATGTATGTATGTATGTATGTATGTATGTATGTATGTATATGTATATATCTCCCCCCTCTCTCTCTCCCCCCTCTATCTCCCTTCTCTCCACCACCACCACCACCACCTCTACCACCACCACCAACACCAACACAGAGACTCACGTGTGAGGGTGGATGATTTTCAGGTTTTGCGGATCGCTCAAAAAGCGGTACAGGTCGGAAGGGGGGCCCCCACCACCGCTACCCCCATCTGCAGCCGTCGACAGCATCCTCTCCACAGTCTCCACAGCAGCAGCAACCCTACCCCCACCCCTACCGCCACCACCACCGCCCCTGATGTCCAGGAGGAGGTAGAGGAGGAGAGGGGAGGTGCTTGTATCGTAGCCAGTCATGAGTGAGGAGGCGTTTTTACTCCCGGGGGGTCGTTTTTGAGGGGGGGGGAGTTTCTTTGCTGGTTGGTTCCCTGTGGTTCAGGTGGTGGTGATGTGATGTGGTGTTGTAGGGCAATGATGGCTTGGGTTGATGATGCCTTTGGTGGTGGTGGTGGTGGTGGTGGTGGGGGGTGGTGGTGGTGGTTCTGTGATTCAACAGGTCACCAATGCTGAAACCACACAGAAAAGAACTTTGAAAAGGTGGAAGTGGGAAAGGAAGCACTTAGTGGTAGTAGTAACAGTAGTTGTAGTTAGTTGTGGTTGGTTGGTGGTAGTGGTAGCGAAAGTAGTAGTAGTAGTAGTAGTAGTAGTAGTAGTATAGTAGTAGTATAGTCGTCGTCGTCGTCGTCGTCGTCGTCGTCGTCGTCGTCGTCGTCGTAGTAGTAGTAGTAGTAGTAGTAGTAGTAATAGTAGTAGTAGTAGTAGTAGTAGTAGTTGTTGTTGTAGTTGTAGTAGCAGCAGCAGTAGCAATAATTGTTGTTGTAGAAGTGTGTGTGTGTGTGTGTGTGCGTGCGTGCGTGCGTGCTGTGCGTACGTGCGTGCGTGTGTGTGTGTGCATGTATGTGTGTGTGTAGTGTGTATGCACGCGCGCGCCCCTGCGTCATGCTAACTACAACCATGAACCATACTTTCTGTATGTCATATGACCTACAGTCCATTCTTTTTTTTCCTCCCCTCCTCCCCCTTCCTCCAATTAGCAGCTGTCTCTAAGCCATCATCCTATTCTGCACGTCTACATCCTGATCAGAATGAAGTCATTGTGCTGTCACAGCCTCCATTAGTGTCTGTCACTATCCGCTCTCCTGCACCGCTTCTTCATTACAAGGCAATTACTTCCCTTGACAGGTGGCGCGATATGAAAAATGTCTGCTGCCAAGCTGGCGAATGACAAGCAAGTGTGGAGGGAGGTGTAGGGAGGGATGTCTGCACGACTTTCATTTCATGTTGTTTTAGCCCTGCCGACCACCAGGGTCGTATGAGAGGTGCTACATTGTTCTGGAAATTCCAGATCTGGCATCAACCATTTATTTACGTGGGTCAAGTTCATAGGCAGCAGATACTTTTCCTCTCAGATATTACAAACGACGTTAACCTGATAAAAACCAATATAGTCTATGTTGCAAGTGGGCTACTGTGAAGGCATCCGTCAGTATGTGTGTATGTAGGCCTAAATTATGACAAGACTATCATAAGTTTACTTGCTGCCTTGCCAAAGTCATGCTTGTGTTTTTTGTTGAGTTTTTTTTTTTATTTGGTGGCACTTTTCTTGAATTAATTCTGTTTAAACCATAGGTAAAGGTCAAGGTGTCCCATGGCTTATGTGGTCTTAGGGGAGCGAGGCATCAGAGACCTCAGCTTCTCTAGGGGCCAGCATATTGAGGGCGGCGCCCATCTCCTCTTCATTGCTGCTTTACCTTCCCTGACCCTCAAGAGGGCAGGTACCCACTGATGGCTGGGTGAACTGGGGGACTATACTAAAGCCAAGGTGCGCAAACGGTCACCCATCCAATTGGTAACCACGCTCCATGCTGCTCAATCTTACCATGGGAAAGCGAGTGCTCTGACCACTGAGCTATCCCGTCCCCGTTTAAACCATAAACAAACAAAATGAAAGACACAAACAACAAACATAAGATGACATATTACCTTCACTTTATCCGTTATTCCCCAAGACAAGTGACACTAAGCCGAGCTGAAAACGTCAGCTGATAGGACCAATTTATCACACTAAGATTACACACACACACACACACACACACACACACACACACACACGCGCGCGCGCGCGCGCGCGCGCACACACACACACATACACACATACACACACCACCACCACCACCACCAACAACAACAACATTAACAACAACAACAACAACAACAAGAGAGAAAAGATAAGAAAGGCGCCATAAAGCCGCAAGAGAAAATAATAAGACCGACACAGAAAGGCCGATAACCTACACCATTTCAAAAAGCTGTTTTTATAAAGGGAGGAAATTATAACCGACACAACTTCTATAGGAATATGCAACTTGAACTAAACTGGCAGCAGAATGCTCTCAGATGTATTTATTTTTTCTTTTCCCTCACACGTTGTTGTGTACAGTGAGCAGATCTGTTTATTGATTTTTTTTAAAAGGGAGTAAGGGGGGGGGGGGGGGGGTTGGAGCACAACTTGGTGACCTCTTTTCGTGAAATGTCCCAGAAGAAAGAAATCATTATAAGAAAGTGATCAGTGCGAAATAATTATACACATCTTCAATAGCATCAGAAAACACAAGCAGACCGATACATAAAACCTAGGTGTCATTGTATATATAGATGTCTGGGCCTAACAACTATTTCCAAAAAATAATAAATAAAAAAAGATTTGATGTGAACACTGAGAAGAACGAAATACACATCAACATAATGATGTGGTTGTACAGTGCATTATCATACGGAAAAAAGCACCACATTAAACATAGCAATTAATAGATAGCAATGTATTTATACGATAGGTCTACACTAAAAGAAAATAAAGGAGTGTGTGTGTGTGTGTGTGTGTGTGTGTGTGTGTGTGTGTGTGTGTGTGTGTGTGTGTGTGTGTGTGTGTGTGTGTGTGTGTGTGTGTGTGTGTGTGTGTGAGAGAGAGAGAGAGAGAAGAGAGAGAGAGAGAGAGAGAGAGAGAGACAGACAGACAGACAGACAGACAGACAGACAGACAGACAGACAGACAGACAGAGACAGACAGAGACAGAGACAGAGAGACAGAGAGAGAATGTATATTATCTAGCCACGCTTTAGCTTTTATGCGCACGCAATTGTTGTGATTATATTTACGTCTCAGTAGAGACTTCCGATTTGAGGACTGATATGCACACACGCAGGATAGATCCGGCTGCCAAGAAAGCGATGAGACACGTACACATACAAACAAGCAGACAGAGAGATAAACAAGTCCTAACATAAGATCAATATTGGCGGCTAACAGACAGATATGTAGGCAGACAGGTAGACAGGAAGGCAGACAGACAGAAACAAGTCCTAACCTAAGATGTTGGTGGCTAACAGACAGACATTTAGGCAGACAGACAGTCAAACAGGTAGGCAGACAGAAAGACAGACAGACAGAGAGAAACAAGACATGACATAAGATCAATATTGGCGGCTAACAGACAGATATGTAGGCAGACAGGAAAGAAGAAAGGAAGAAAGAAAGAAAGGCAAACAGACAGACAGACAGACAGAAACAAGGCATTACATAAAATGTTGGCAGCTAACAGACATATAGGCAAACAGACAGACAGGCAGACAGACAGACAGAAACAAGTCCTAACATAAAATGTTGATGGCTAACAGATAGACATATAGGCAGACAGACATGTAGGCAGACAGGAAGGAAGAAAGGAAGGCAAACAGACAGACAGACAGACAGACAGAAACAAGGCATTACAAAAATATGTTGGCAGCTAACAGACATACAGGCAGACAGACAGACAGGCACACATACAGACGGACAGGCAGACAGACAGACAGACAGACAGCATATCATAAGATGATGTCAGCTAACTGTCTAATAAAACGCATATAAAAGCGTCTACGCCGAAAAAAACTGCTGAGGGCCAAAATCGTGATTAGCCTACTGCACGTCCGTCAGTCACGTCACTACATCACGTCACTACACTCCTCCTCCTACACCATACAGCCTCCCGTCACTGCACGTCATGACTTCACTGTGCAGTCTGAATCAACTCCTTGAGAAGTTTTGAAGAAAAATAAAAAATTTTAAGGTAAAAGGTAAAGGTGTCCCATAACTAGGTTATACGGACACCTTAACGGCTTTACCTTACCTATAATTTATATATATAATATATATTACTATATCTATTACTATCTATCTATATATATTATTATATATATATATATATATATATATATATATATATAAAGTCCTTAGGATGAGACTTTGTATGTACACACACACACACACACACACACAACACACACACACACACACAACACACACACACACACACACACACACCACACACACACATACTGCACATACAGACACCTTAATGACATGTCAAAGAAATAATAAACATGATAGTAATAATAATATGAATTTAGCGCTATATCTGTAAAAAAATCAAAGCGCTTGCACCGACCCTCACAACAAATACCATGACAATAAATAATTCTGCAATCGAAGCACACACACAAGTGGCATGGCAGTGCACGGCACGCTGTGGTCAGTCAGTCAGTCAAGCTGGCTGGCTAATATTGGCCAGCCAATCCTTGCTGACGTGTCTGCTATTAGCTGATTAGTCTTCCTCAGTGGGTTCGTTAGTGTTGAAAAATTACCTGGATCTACAGATCTTTGTATCTTACGTGTGTCTCTATTTTTGTTTTTTAAACATTCTCTGTCTCTGGGTTTTTTATGTCTTTTTGCCTGCATACACACGGGGATGGATGTAAAAAAAAAAGGCACAGTGCTTATTCCATTATCCTCGATATAAAAAGAATAGAATAAATAGATAAATGAATAGAAAAGAAAGAAAGAAAGAATGAATAAAGAAAAAGAAGAAGGAAGGAAGGAGGAAGGAAGAAGAAGAAAGAAAGAAAGAAAGAAAGAAAGAAAGAAAGAAAGAAAGAAAAGAAAGAAAGAAAGAAAGGAAAGTTCAGCAGAATGTTCATTATCCCTTTCTTGCTTGCCCAACAGAACAACATACACTCTAGCCCCCCCCCCCCCCCCCCCCCCCCCCCCCCCCCCCCCCCCCCCTCTTTCCCATTCCTCAATGCTCTGATACTTCCTCCCCATTCTTACCTGCCCATATCACTAACCTTTTGTTTACATGTATATTCATATTTTGGGACGCAAACAAGAAGGTGACTGTAAGGTACACCGTCAAGACACCTACAATGATACTGTTAGGCATGGGGAAACATGACATAAATTATATATAATCCACCTGTCAGAATGGCACAAAGACTGCGTCAGAAAGGCACAAAGGCTCTTTTGCCAGACGACGCTGAATAATAAAACATAACAACCATCATTTTGAGATGACATAACAACCCTCATTTTAAGATAACATGATAACCTACAGTTTGAGGGAACATAACAACCATCATTTATGTGTTGCTTGATGCGCGGATTTTTTTTTGATTTTTTTTACGTGTAGTGTTTAGTTGGTGTTTCGTGTTTGTGTAGAGATTCTTTGAAGTTTGGGGTTGGTGGAGTTGGGTTTTTTTTTTCGTTTATAGGTTGGTTTTATTTTGTTTTGTTTTGCGCTTTTTTGTGTGTGTTTTCTTTTTCTTTTTTGTTTGTTTGTTGCTGTGGGGGCTTTTTGTTTGTTTTTTCTTTTTTTTTGTTGGGGGGGGGGGGTCTTTTGCTTTGTTTGTTAGTTTTTGCTTTGTTTTGATAGGGGTTATTAAAAGGAAGGGAGAGGAGGGGGAGTGAATGACTTAGTGGTTTAGTGGTTAAAGCACTCGTACTCGTGATCTTTCTGATAATAAGATGTGGTTCAGTCTCCATAAGGGAGTTCTTTTCAGGAGATTTTCCCCTGGTGTAAACATCGGTACTGACCTCGTTCAAGAGGATTTTTCCTCTTGACTTAATATATGTGCCGACTCTACTCTCCCCAAAAGTCCTTCGGATGAGACTATAAACCGAGGTCCCGTGTGTGAACGCACACAGAACATCTTGTGCACATGTTAAAACCCGTTCCGCTTTTGGAAGAGTATGCCATTGTGTGCCGGTGGGAACGGATGACAAATTTTACAAAACTGCATACACACAGGGACTGGATGTCAAAAAGAACAGGTGTGCTTATTCCGTTATCCTCGAAAATACAAGATTATAAAAAAAATG
>CM060328.1:3310066-3320066 GCA_030674155.1 Stramonita haemastoma | reverse complement strand
TGATTATGCACATTGCCTTCCTCCTCTGTTACTTCCTCAATAAACAAAACACTGTGGGTGTGAAGTTTTCAGGCAATGTATTCAGTGCTGATCGGAGCATTATCTTCACAAAGCCTGGTGTATGTGTGACAATTCACAGGCTGGTTATATATATATATATATGGTAAAGGTAAAGGTGTTTCATAACCTGTGTGGTCGTATGGGAGCAAGGCGTCAGAGACCTCAGCTTCTCTAGGGGCCAGCATAGTGAGGGCGGCGCCCATCTCCTCTCCCTCGCTGCTTTACCGTCCCTGACCTTAAAGAGGGCAGTCACACTACCTATGTGGCGAGGTACTTGAAACAAAAAAAGTCATACACGCAAACTTCTCATCCAGTGTGTACTTTTAATCTCACGCAGACTCCCAGGTAGGTTGAGAGCGAGTCAGGGTGCACATTATTATATCATTATTATGGGTGACCTACAAGGAGTGCTATACAAGCAAGTAAACGCGCAACAACAACAACAACAGTAGCAACAACAACAACAGCAACAACAAAAACTACAGCATTTGAAAGCAAAACTTGACACGGTCACTGGCAACAGCCTTTGTTATTAGCCTAGAAGGGGATCAGATCCTGGGATTGCCACTGAAGAAGTTAACACTGCAAGAACACCAATGTAAACACTGCAAGAACACCAATGTAAACACTGCAAGAACACCGATATAAACAGCGCTAGAACACCGATGTAAACACTGTAAGAACACCTATATAAACACTGCAAGAACACCTATGTAAACAGCGCTAGAACACCAATGTAAACACTGTAAGAACACCTATATAAACACTGCAAGAACACCAATGTAAACACTGCAAGAACACCAATGTAAGCAGCTCCAAGAACACCAATGTAAACACTGCAAGAACACCAATGTAAACACTGCAAGAACACCAATGTAAACACTGCAAGAACACCACTGTAAACAGCTCCAAGAACACCAATGTAAACACTGCAAGAACACCAATGTAAACAGCTCCAAGAACACCAATGTAAACACTGCAAGAACACCAATGTAAACACTGCAAGAACACCAATGTAAACACTGCAAGAACACCACTGTAAACAGCTCCAAGAACACCAATGTAAACACTGCAAGAACACCAATGTAAACAGCTCCAAGAACACCGATGTAAACACTGCAAGAACACCACTGTAAACAGCGCTAGAAGAACACCAATGTAAACAGCGCAAGAACACCAATTTAACAGTGCTAGAACACCACACACACACACACACACACACACACACACACACACACACACACACCAACCAACCTACTCCTCAGACTGTGAGAACTTACACTAGGCCAGTATCTTTGCACTAGGCCTACACTAAGCACGTAACATGACACACACACACACACACACACACACACACACACACACACACACACACACACACACACACACACACAAGCACGTAACACACACAAGCACGTAACACACACACACACACACACACACACACACACACACACACACACACACACACACACACACACACACACACACAAGCACGTAACATGACACACACACACACACACACACACACACACACACACACACACACACACACACACACACACACAAGCACGTAACACACACACACACACACACACACACACACACACACACACACACACACACAAGCACGTAACATGACACACACACACACACACACACACACACACACACACACACACACACACACACACACACACACACACACAAGCACGTAACACACACACACACACACACACACACACACACACACACACACACACACACACACACACACACACCAACCTACTCCTCAGACTGTGTGAGAACTTACACTAGGCCTACACTAAGCACGTAACATCACACACACACACACACACACACACACACACACACACACACACACACACACACACACACACACACACACACACACAACACACACACCAACCAACCAACCAACCTACTCCTCAGACTGTGTGAGAACTTACACTAGGCCTACACTAAGCACGTAACATGACTGTGAGACAGTGTGCGTGTCTTATCCCCCTCCCGCCAGCCGCCTTCAGCAAACCAGCCAGTGGTGTCCCTTCCTCCTCCTACTATATAATGGTTACACTCCCGTATCATTTTTGGGGTCAAATAGTATCTTGTATAGAATGCGGGCCAGAAAAAAAAAAATTGTTGATTTTCACAGATTTTTTTAAAGTATTAAAAAAAAATGCACTGTGCACTTGTTTTGGGAGATTGAGGACGTAGAGCAATACCAGGTAGTCACGAGAAAGTTGGAAATGATCATCAAGTGATGATTGGTTGTATTCCTACAGCGTTAACCCTACGCATGCATATTGGGGTTAGGAAGCCAGCAGACAGACAAAGGAGGGAGTAGAGGGGGTACAGTGTTTCCTGAAAAAAAAGTTCAAACCTACCAAATTTGTGCAAAATCACCTAAGTTTTGAGTCAGGGGCTAGTCTTTCTGAAACAGTGTTTTTTTTTGTTTCTGTGGATGTCTTCGTACGTGCAGTGCGAATGCAAGAGTGATAAAATACGAAAATAGATGGAAAAGTAGTCAATATTAATACCGGTGTGTAGCCATTAGGCTTAGCGTAGCCTAGTGTCTGATAGGAGAGGCTTCGGTAACGCAACTGCTGGGTTAGGTGAGCCTAGTGTAGGCACCACAATGGGGGATTTCTGGGGGACTCGCTTGTGAATGGAGAAGTGTTAAGCTGTAGGACAAACTGTAAGCCACGTTCCCCATTCAACTGGCTTGAATTTCTCTGTCTGTCTCCCGCAGAGATCTGTGTGTGTGTGTGTGTGTGTGTGTGTGTTTGTGTGTGTGTGTGTGTGTGTGTGTGTGTGTGTGTGTGTGTGTGTGTGTGTGTGTGTGTGTGTGTGTGTGTGTGTGTTTGTGTGGTGTGGTGTGGGGGGGGTGTGTGTGTGTGTGTGTGTGTGTGTGTGTGTGTGTGTGTGTGTGTGTGTGTGTGTGTGTGTGTGTGTGTGTGTGTGTGTGTTGTATGTGTGTGTGGGTGGTGTGTGTGTGTGTGTGTGTGTTTGTTGTGTTGTGTGTGTGTGTGTGTGTGTGTGTGTGTGTGTGTGTGTGTGTGTGTGTGTGAGAGAGAGAGAGAGAGAGACAGACAGACAGACAGAGTCAAAGACACAGAGAGAGAGAGAGAGAGAGAGAGGTGTGTGTGTGTGTGTGTGTGTGTGTGTGTGTGTGTGTGTGTGTGTGTGTGTGTGTGTGTGTGTGTGTGTGTGTGTGTGTGTGAATTCAAATTCCTTTAACGTCTTTTCACAGGTTGTGATATTGTTATACTCTGTGTGTGTGTGTGTGTGTGTGTGTGTGTGTGTGTGTGTGTGTGTGTGTGTTGTGTGTGTGTGTGTGTGTGTGTGTGTTGTGTGTGTGTGTGTGTGTGTGTGTGTGTGTGTGTGTGTGTGTGGCTCGATCGTCTGGTTTTTCCTTCAGTCTCACCCAGTTCACTTCTAAAGTGACAAGTTTTAAAGGGCACATGTGGGAAAAACGACTGTGTATGCGGTCTTTTTTCCCACCATTAAGGTAGCCGCATTCCGGCTTTAGCACCGGATACAGTTGAGAATTAGTAAAGGTAAAGGTGTCCCACAACCTATGTGCTCATAGGGGAGCGAGGCATCAGAGACCTCAGCTTCTCTAGGGGCCAGCATGTTGAGGGCGGCGCCCATCTCCTCTCCCTCGCTGCTTTTACCTTCCCTGACTCTAAAGAGGGCAGGTACCCATTTACAGCTGGGTGAACTGGGGGACTGTACTGAAGCCAAAGTGCGCAGACGGTCACCCACCCATCTAGTTGGTAACCACGCTCGATGCTGCTTAACCTTAGCTTGGGGACCTGCTCTCTTTAGGGTCAGGGAAGGTAAAGCAGCGAGGGAGAGGAGATGGGCGCCGCCCTCAATATGCTGGCCCCTAGAGAAGCTGAGGTCTCTGATGCCTCGCTCCCCTACAACCACAGAGGTTATGGGACACCTTTACCTTTATACCTTTTCCAGTGTGCTAAGGCGGCACTGTGTAGCATTGGAGGGTAGAAAGCAGTGTAGTGCATGATGATCAATGAAAATGAGGATGACGTAGTGATGCTACACAAATGATGCCAAAATAGTACACTGCCAGCCAATTTTTGTACATGTATCAGTTAATTATCTATCCAACATTGAAATGCAGTTCGTAAGATTATGACTTGTTGTTCTCCTGGTTCGTGTGTTGCTGCTACAGCTGAACAAACAAAACAGTGTGTTAAACTGATAGGCTAAAGAATTCTTTACAAAGACAACATAACAGGATGACAGCACCGAAGAACAAAGACAGGTGTAAACTGATAGGCTACAAAGATCATTACAAGACAAAACAGAGACAGAGACGAGACAGAGAGACACACAAAGACTACAGACAGACAGACACACAACACAGACAACACACACACACACACACACACACACACACACACACACACACACACACACACCACACACACACCACACACACACACACACCAGAAAGGGAAACAGACAGACAGACAGGCAGGGCCGGAGAAGATGGCGACCTTGACTCCCATCATTATCATAGCTTTATCTGCCTGTGGTGAAATGTGTGTGTGTGTGTGTGTGTGTGTGTGTGGTGTGTGTGTGTGTGTGTGTGTGTTGTGTATGTGTTTGTGTGTGTGTGTGTGTTGTGTGTGTGTATGTGTGTGATAGTGTGTGTGTGCTGGTGGTGGTGTGTGTGTGTGTGTGTGTGTGTGTGTGTGTCTGTCTGTCTGTCTGTTGTGTAGTGTGTGTTGTGTTGTGCGTGCGTGCGTGCGGTGCGTGCGTGCGTGCGGTCGTGTGTTGTTTGTCTGTTTGTGGTGTCTGTCTGTGTGACTGTTGTGTTAGTGTTTGTGTGCGCCGTGTGCGTGCGAGACTCGTCAGTTTCGTGTGTGGAATGTTTCACTTATGAACCAGCATTGTCATACATTTGTTGCACTTTGTTTCAGTTTGTGTGCAGCACCTTGGGCCACACTTCCCAGACTGCTGATTTTGCAAAAACAAGGTCAATGGGATTAGTCATTGTCTATAGATACTGATTCTGTCTGGCATTTCGCCGGTTTGATTTGTGGGGCGCGCGGTCGGTGTGATTTAAAAAAGGGTTAGAATGGTGTGTGTTGTGTTGTGTGTGTGTGTGTGTTGTTGTGTGTTGTGTGTTTGTGTTCTTGTGATTCGATGTGTGTGTGTGTGTGTGTGTGTGTGTGTGTGTGTGTTGTGTGTGTGTGTGTTTGTGTGTGTGTGTGTTGTTAGTGTGTGAGTGGAGGATGTGTGTGTGTGTGTGTGTGTGTTGTGTGTGTGTGTGTGTTGTGTGTGTGTGTGTGTGTTGTGTTGTGTGTTGTGTGTGTGTGTGTGTTGTGGTGTGTGTGTTGTGTGTGTGTTTGTGTGTCTGTGTGTGTGTGGTTGTGGTGTGCTGTGTCTGTGTGTGTGGTTATGTGTGTGTGTGCGTGCGCGCGTGCATGCGTGGTGCGTGTGCGAAACGCAAGAACAGCTGCATTGTAAAAACTACATATTAACATCCAAACAGGAAGAAAGAAACAATGGCTGCCAAAGAGTTCGATCAGGTTTCATTACAAATAATTATCTGAAAACGCCCCCCTTTTTTCCACAATCAATGACTTTGTAAACATCTGACCAACTTTTTTTTTTGGGGGGGGGTTCTACAAACACCCAAATATATTGAAATTCCACATCCTGTTTAATACTAAAAATAAGCAAAAGATTCACTGTAATGAATATCCTGTTTGCAAGTAATGAAAGCATGCATTTGGGAGAAGAAAGCGTGAAAACGATCGCCTCTTTACTGTTGTAGTGTTTCCAGTTGTGTCAAAGTGACTTGTTCAAATGTGGAATATTTGACCACTTTATGTGTTGACAATCTATCTATATATAGCTCTCCAAAATTAATGATGATTTGAACGTGCCTTCTGCTTACTACCGTGTGGACGATTGCATTTGAATGCTGTGATTTTTATGTACCCCCTGTGGTGGTGGGATCTTTTTTTTTTTGTCGTTGGGGTTTTTTCTTGTTGTTGTCGGTGGTGGTAGTTTATTTTAACCCTCTTCTCTTGTTCTTGTAAGCGGAGAGGGTGAGACAGAGTTGGGGGAGGGGGTTGGTTGTTTGTTTCGGTGTTTGTTTGGAGGGGGGGTTGGGAGGGGGGGGGAGGTGCGGGGTGGTGGTGAGGGTGGCTCAGTGGTCTGAGATAAGAGTTGGGGGAGGGGGTTGTTTTATTTGTTTTGTTTCGTTTGTTTAGAGGTGGGGGTGGGGGTGGGGGGGAGGGGGGTAGGTGTGGGAGACGCTCACTGATCTGAGCATGGAATTGATGACCTCAAGTGCCTGGGTTCAGGGAAAACGGTGCCATACGCAAACATCTCACCATTGGTGAACCTCGGAACTCTAGCCATGGAACACATCCACCACCACCACCACCACCACCACCAACAACAACAACAATAACCACACAACACCAACAACAGCAACGCCATCCTTCTTTTAGCAAAGAATCAGCCTCTTATGGCCGGTCTCTGGTATGGGTGATACCACACTACCCAGCATGCACCAGGTGATCTCATCAAGGTTATGGAGTCAGTGAAGTATTACTCAACTCCAAGATCAGACTTATGCGCTCCCTTGTTATATCCGTATTCCTGTATGCCTGTGAATCGTGGACCCTGACTGCTGATTTGGAAAGAAGAGTACAGGCAGTAGAGATGAGATGCTTCCGGAGACTCCTTGGCATCTCCTACAGAGACCACATAAGCAACGAAGTCGTGCATAACAGAATCCAGCAAATCATTGGTCCATACGAAAACCTTTTATCAATCGTAAAGAAACGTAAACTTACATGGTACGGGCATGTCAACAAGATCAAAAGGACTTGCAAAAACAATACGCAAGGCACTGTCCAAGGAGAAAGAAAAAGAGGCAGACCAAGGAAGAGAAGGGAGGACAAATCAGCGAATGGACAGGCCTAGAACTTAAGAAACTTTTGAGAAAGGCAGAACAGAGAGAGGAATGGAGGGAACTGGTTGTCAAGTCTTCTGGGGTGCCACCACGGTCGCCAGACTAAGGGATGGATGGATGGATGGATGGATGAATGGATGGATAGATAGATAGATAGATAGATAGATAGATAGATAGATAGATAGATAGATAGATAGATAGATAGATAGATAGATAGATAGATAGATAGATAGGTAGGTAGGTAGGTAGGTAGGTAGGTAGGTAGGTAGGTAGGTAGGTAGGTAGAGAGATAGAGATAGAGAGAGAGAGAAAGAGAGAGAGAGATAGAAGATACATACATACATAATTACATACATACATACATAATACATACATACATACATACATACATACATACATACATACATACATACATACATACATACATACATACATGCATACAAGATCTACGGAGATAACCCTACAGACCAAGCTGCACGGCCACGAGAGGGGCTGGAAAGGACATGCCATTATTTTTCCAGACACATCTGACGGTTTTGTAATGAACGAAAGAAAAAGGAGTGAAGTATCTGCCAAGTGACCGAGTGCTAGGGTTTAAAATTAATGAATGCAACATTCCAATTGTCTGTCCAGTGGCAGGATAAACCGAGGCCCAGTATGTAATATGTAATTTTCAGCAGAAAAAGCGAAAAAGTGTGTGTGTGTGGTGTGTGTGTGTGTGTGTGTGTGTGTGTGTGTGTGTGTGTGTGTGTGTGTGTGTGTGTTAGAGGAGAGAGAGAGAGAGAGAGAGAGAGAGAGAGAGAGAGAGAGAGAGAGAGAGAGGATGAAAGTCTTTTTACATAAAAGTCTTTTAGTTTTTATTTATTGTTTCCTCTCTCTCTCTCTCTCTCTCTCTCTCTCTTCTCTCTCTCTCTCTCTCTCTCTCTCTCTCTCTCTCCTCTCTCTCTCTCTCTCTCTCTCTCTCTCTCTCTCTCTCTCTCTCTCTCTCTCCGTGAGTGCGTGCGTGCGTGCGTGCGTGCGTGCGTGCGTGCGTGCGTGCGTGTGTGTGTGTGTGTTCAGTTTCCTTGAACGTCTCTCCACACTCTGTAATAGGAGGACTATGCATCACTTTATCACAATACATAGTGTGGACAGTGCATTTTAAAGAAAACCTAATGAACAATGAACCATTAAAAACAAAAGAGATGTGTGTGTGTGTGTGTGTGTGTGTGTGTGTGTGTGTGTGTGTGTGTGTGTGTGTGTGTTGAGTGTGTGTTTGAGTGTGTGTGTGTGTGTGTGTGTGTGTGTGTGTGTGTGTGTGTGTGTGTGTGGTGTGTGTGGGTGTGTGTGTGTGCTGTGTGTGTGTGTGCGTGTGTGTGTTTCTGTGTGTTTTGTGTGTGTGTGTGTGTGTGTGTGTGTGGTGTGTGTGTGTGTGTGTGTGTGTGTTGTGTGTGTGCGTGTGTGCGTGCGTACGTACGTGCGTGCGTGCGTGCGTGCGTGTGTTGCTTTCGAGTGGGGTGGTGGGAGGAGGGGGGACGCCACATGACAATCACGAGGATAGAGAAAGGAAATTAATCGAGAAAAAGAAGATGAGGAGACAACCGAGAACAAAGCCTCCCTATACCAGTGATGACTGCCCTTGTCAATGAGATGAAGGCCGCACCCCACATGTAAACTTAGGCTTGAACTATAGACTACTTCCTGCTAAAATCTTTCTGCCTTTTTTTACCCTAAAGATCAGATTCTGGTGTATTAATTTTGTGAGGCGCTTTTTTCTTTTCTTTTCGTTTTTTACTTTATTTCAATTGAAGTTTTGATGTTGCTTAGAGTTTTTGTGGTTCATAAGTTGTTGGTTGTTGTTTTTTTTTTTGGGGGGGGGTTGGAGGGGGGAGGGAGGGTGTACACGCACACACGCACGAACGAGAGAGAGAGAGAGACAGACAAACAGAGAGACAGAGACAGAGAGACAGAAAGACAGAGATAGACAGACAGACAGAGACAGAGATACAGACACAAACATAAAAGACAGAGAAAAACAGAGAGAAAAGACAGACACAGAGAGACAGAGACATAGAGACAGACACACAGACAGACACACAGACAGACAAGAAGGAAACAGAAACATAGCGACAGAGATAGAAAGACTGAGAGAGACAGAGACACAGACTGAGAGAGGCAGAGACTCAGACAGACGGGGAGAGGCAGAGACAGAGAGAGACAGAGAGAGACCGAGGTGTGACCAGTTTCTACAGGTCGCTGCATGAAGCTGTTAGTCATTGCAGTCATCAGCCAGCTATTGTTTCCTTCCGTCCTTAATCAGTGTGAGGTCAGCGAGGCCACAGTGCACTACACAGCACGGAATGAACAGGGACTGATTGACAGGCAGATCGCTGTGACACTGCACAGATGACAGTGCAGGGGGGGGGGGGATGGGGCAGGGGGAGGGGGGTGATGGACAGACAGACAGACAGGTGGACAGAGTGATAGGCAGAAACCTTTTTTTTGGTAACTTTTTATTGAGGGAAAAGAATAAGCACATATGATAGTTGCTTTTGGGGGGTTTGTTGTGGGGTTTTTGTGTTGTTTTTTTACATCCTGCCTTCAGTCTAAGAAAATCATAATAATGAAAACAAACAAACAAAACAAGACAGACAGACAGACAGACAGACAAGGCGAAAACCTTTTTTTTTTTTTTTGGTAAAATTGTTATTGAGGGAAAAGAATAAGCACACATGATAGTTGTTTTGTTGTTGTTTTTTTTACATCCTGCCCTCAGTCTAAGAAAATCAAAAACAAACAGGCAAAACAAGACAGAAAGACAGACAGGCAGATTGTCTTTAAAAATTAATCTCGATTTCTCGATTGGCCCATAGAAATTAATATCAATCTCTTGATTGGTCTTAGAAATTAATGTCAAATTATCGATTGGCTGTAGAAATTAATGTCAGCCTCTTGGTCAGCTGTAGAAATTAATAT
>CM060328.1:3300066-3307566 GCA_030674155.1 Stramonita haemastoma | reverse complement strand
AACTAAAGCAAACCTAACAAACAAAAGCAAAAACAAACAACAAAAATCTGACTTACACTGTATTCTATGACCGACCGGTAGCCACTGAAGGAATTTTGAGGAGACGTTGGAATTTACTAATATCTTATCTAATTCAGGGCTTACTTTAAAAAAAAACAACACAAAAAACAATTCTCTTGCCGAAGTTGAATGCGCGGGGCCTGACTTGTCAGGCGCTTAACGGCAGTGCAACGCATTTTCGCTCATATTATGACAGGCAACAATAATTGCTGTCTGAGCCTTCGACGACAAAGAAGAAAATAAGCAAACCATAATTCATAGGCTAATGGAACCAAAACATTCATAACCCTCCCCCTTCCCCCTAAAGAAAAGGTTCATAAATCAAGGAGAGACAGGGAATTGATAAAATTTATAAAATTCAATCTTCTGTCAGGAACTTGCGCTACCCGCCATTAGACACACACACACACACACACACACACACACACACACACACACACACACACACACACACACACACACACACACACACAAAACAAACAAACAAACAAACAAACAAACAATCTCTCAAAACGGACCTATAGACAGACACACGCCTTGGCTGAGTCATCAAGAAAAAGGATACAGAAGTTTTGTCGCCAATGTTTCCTTCCGCTCGCCCTTCCGGCGGCGAAAAGCCATAGCCTACTTCTGTTAGTCACCGTCACGTGCAGTGGTGACTATGACTATGACTGGTGATGGCCAAGATGACGGTGATAATGGTGATAGTGATGATGATGGTGGGGATGATGGTGATGGTGGTAGGCATGGTGATGACGATGGTGGTGATGAATTCCAAGAAAGAGGAATGTGGTTTAAATGCTTCTACTACCTCAGCTACATATTTGAGGGCGTGGGGTCACGTCCCTTGCGGTCGATGTTTTGGTTGGTTGGTTGGTTGGCTGGCTGGTTGGCTGGTTGGTTGGTCGGTTTGTTATTTGGTCGTTTGGTTGTTTGGTTGGCTGGTTGGTTGGTTGGTTAGTTGATTGGTTGGTTGGCTGGTTGCTTGCTTTAGCTAGAGCTGATAATTATTGAAGCTGTACACTCGTACGCATCCACGACAGCGTACAGATATACAATCGCAATCTCATTTTTCACATAGTGTGCGTACATATGTAAATACACATACGCACGCGCGTGCATCCATACGCGTACACACGCCGGCATGCACACACATATGTGCGCACGCACACATACACACACGCGCGCGCACACACACACATACACACACGCTTTTACCTGTAGGCCTACCTTTTTTACCCTGAAGGGTCTTACCTGTACCTTTTTACCCTAACGGGTTTTACCTGTACCTTTTTACCCTAACGGGTTTTACCTGTACCTTTTTTACCCTGAAGGGTCTTACCTGTACCTTTTTACCCTAACGGGTTTTACCTGTACCTTTTTACCCTAACGGGTTTTACCTGTACCTTTTTTACCCTGAAGGGTCTTACCTGTACCTTTTTACCCTAAAGGGTTTTTTACCTGTACCTTTTTGCCCTAAATAGTTTTACCTGTACCTATTTACCCTAACGGGTTTTACCTGTACCTTTTTACCCTAAAGGGTCTTACCTGTACCTTTTTACCCTAAAGGGTTTTACCTGTACCTTTTTACCCTAAAGGGTTTTACCTGTACCTTTTTACCCTAAAGGGTTTTACCTGTACCTTTTTACCCTAAAGGGTTTTTTTACCTGTACCTTTTTACCCTAAACGGTTTTGCCTGTACCTTTTTACCCTAAAGGGTTTTTTTTTTACTTGTACCTTTTTACCCTACAGGGTTTTACCTGTACCTTTTTACCCTAAAGGGTTTTCTTACCTGTACCTTTTTACCCTAAAGGGTTTAACCTGTACCTTTTTACCCTAAAGGGTTTTACCTGTACCTTTTTACCCTAAAGGGGTTTTTTACCTGTACCTTTTTACCCTAACGGGTTTTACGTACCTTTTTACCCTAACAGGTTTTATCTGTGCCTTTTTACCCTCAAAGGTTTTACCTGTACCTTTTTACCCTAAAGGGTTTTACCTGTACCTTGTTACCCTAACGGGTTTTACCTGTGCCTTTTTGCCCTAAAGAGTTTTACCTGTACCTTTTTGCCCTAAAGGGTTTTACCTGTACCTTGTTACCCTAACGGGTTTTACCTGTACCTTTTTACCCTAAAGGGTTTTACATGTACCTTGTTACCCTAACGGGTTTTACCTGTGCCTTTTTGCCCTAAAGGGTTTTACCTGTGCCTTTTTGCCCTAAAGGGTTTTACCTGTACCTTGTTACCCTAACGGGTTTTACCTGTACCTTTTTACCCTAGAGGGTTTTACCTGTACCTTTTTACCCTAAAGGGTTTTACCTGTACCTTTTTACCCTAAAGGGTTTTACCTGTACCTTTTTACCCTAAAGGGTTTTACCTGTACCTTTTTACCCTAGAGGTGTTTTTTTTAACCTGTACTTTTTACCCTAGAGGTGTTTTTTTAACCTGTACCTTTTTACCCTAGAGGCTTTTACCTGTACCTTTTTACCCTAAAGGGTTTTCGGTCTGATGGACTGATTCCTATACCGCGCCACGCCTGATCCCTCCGCATTGACATTTGCGCAAGAATGAACACATCCGTCATTGAATCAGCCCCCCTACCCCAACATCCCCCTCACCCCTTCCTTCCCCACCGTGAGGAAATGAGGGGAGAAGGTGGGTGGCGGGAGGAGACAGGTCAGTAGTAGTAGTAGTAGTAGTAGTAGTAGTAGTAGTAGTAGTAGTAGTAGTAGTAGTAGTAGTAGTAGTAGTAATAGTAGTAGTAGAAGTAGTAGTAGTTCTTGTTGTTGTAGCAGTGGTGGCTGTAGTTATGGTGGTAGTGGTGGTCGTAGCAATGGTGGTGGTGGTGGTGGTAGTGGTGAAGGCTATATGTATCTCAAGATTTGAGAGGTGTTATGGCATCTCATTATTGAAGGGGAGGTAATTTGCCTGTGGTCAGATCCCTTCTGAAGTTTTTTCCCATGAAGACGCCAGGGGGGTTTCCGTATAAACAGCACCCCACCCTCTGGAAATTCTGTACTAGGAATTCTCTCTTTTCTATCCCTCTCTTTGTTACTGCCTTGTTCCTTTTCTTCCCACCACCTTCTTGTCTAGTTTCTTCTTTTCCAGAAAGAGTTCAAAGATAACAGTTCTCTCCCATACCGATGCCCGATGCGCTGGGCCCGACTTGTCAGGCGCTTAACGGCAACACAACGCATTTTCGCTCATAAGACAAACAACAATAGTTGCTGTCTGAGCGTTTGACGGGGAAGAATATAAGCTCCAAGCTTGTTACTCTAATTATCCGTTGTGTTGTGCAACTGCCATGCTCTCTGTTCCTTCTCTCTCCTACGCATGCAACTGTCTCTATTCTGTTGGTTTATGCATGTCATCCTTTTTGTTTTTCCAGGTATTCCTTACAAAACTCCATCGTTTTATTTTTTAACTGAACGATTGTTTGATCGATTCACTTATGTTTTGGACAGAAGGCTGGATGAAAAAAAACAAGCCACCACTGCGCTTATTCTTTTCCCTCAATAAAAATGTTCATTCATTCAAAAACAAAAAAAATTGATTCATTCAACAATGCAGATGTTTAAATAAATCAATCAGAATTTCTTACTGACGGAACAAACAGCAAAACAAGAGTGAATACCCTGGGTGCAAGTCCACACCCTTTCTCTTTTCCCCACACATACATATCCTACACAACACACTCACCCCAGCCTATCCTCAACAATTATTTCCGTGTACCCTGTTCTCTTCATCCGCCTCGTCAAACCGACACATTCCGTTACAAGTATAAACTTCATACTGCTTTTTAAAAAATCTATTTAAAGTTTATTTTCTCTATCATGCGCGCATATACGGATTCATACACATGCATATACACACACACAGAAATACACACACAACCTCTCTCTCTCTCTCTCTCTCTCTCTCTCTCTCTCTCTCTCTCTCTCTCTCTCTCTCTTCGGGAAAGGCGTTTAATGAATTGCAAAACAAATAAATGCTACACAAAACAGAAGCAACAAAACAAAACAAACAGAAAACAAAAACAAAACACGACCATCTTATCTCTGTCAAAATCACGAAATGAAAAAAAAAAAAAAAACTCAGACTAAGTGACCCTGGATGGAAAGCTTCATAGCTTTTACTGACCCCTTAAACCTTGCCAGTGAAGTGTTAAAATACGAGTGAAAGAGAAGAAAGGAAAACGAAAAAAAAAAAAAAAAAAGAAGAAGAAAAAGAAGAAGAAGAAAGGAAAGAAAAGTAGCACTGAATGACCCTAACATTGTTAGGTTACCGCCGCCTAGTGTTTTCTTTAGGGTTGTTATCATTGCCCCATTGTGCCGAAAGGTCAAGGCAGACTAGTCCACACAACAACAGCAGATGTAATCTGCCCCACACAATTCACAACTCTCCAAAACTGTGTATCCTCGTCTGGGCCTTGACTTGGCCTGTGATCTACGTAGGGTATGGGTGAACAAATAACATTACTGGAAAGGGTTTCAAAGAAGGTGTATGCCAAGACGAAGTGGCATTCAAATCACCACAACATGGAAATATTGGTGTTTTTGCCAGGGCAAAACCCATGCGACTAATTTTCTTATTTAGAGCAGTGGGTGTTAAAACACACAATTTTACATATGGACAAACAAAAAACAAGCTCCTCTCTCTCTCTCTCTCTCTCTCTCTCTCTCTTCTCTCTCTCTCTCTCTCTCTCTCTCTCTCTCTCTCAATTCCTGTCTTGGAGACCCCCTTAAAAAGCTAAAATTCAAAGTTTGTAATCAAAATTTAATTCAGAATGCATAAATGTTGCCTGCTCATTTTCCAAGAAAGAAAAATATAATATTCATCCACTGGCAGGCACCAAACTATCGCATCTCGACTCAAATGTTATGTAAGCCTACCTGTTCGGTTTGGGGGTTGCTTTTCTGGGGAGGTTATCCAACATCTTTGCTATCTTATCTTTCTTCTCTCCTCCAGATCTATCAGCCTTCCCTGCCTTCCAGATCTAACGCTAAAAAAAAATTAAGCAACCGTGTTTCTAACACTAACTTCAAATCATTTGACCCAAGATCTTAATCCCACACTAAGAAAAGAAAAATTGCAAGCCAACTTCTACAAGCTTTGTTATTGTGCTTTCAGCTGTTGCATACGGCCGGTCCTGATAACATTACCGACTTTTCAGTACGAAAAAAAAACAAACTCTTTTTAATCCACAGTCTAAACAGTTTGGCAGTCGACACACTAACCTGGATTTATACAGCGATCGAGAAATGGAGAATATGGCCTATAGATCTGCAATCACGATTCAGCAAGGAAACATAACTCTCCTGTCAGGCCTAAATGAACATTGTCTCTCTTTGAAATTCCCGTCATTCAGTCACTGAAAATAAACGTTCTGTTTTTATCGACAACTCTTAAAAGAAATGGCTTACATCAGGGTAAATACTTATATGCTGCCGTTAAAAGGACGTTATTATAGTCATCAGCAAGGTTCTAGGGCTGCATAAAGTTGCCCACTGGAAGGGTGTTACAAGCTGAACACGGACTGGTACTGTATGTCGGTTTATCACAACTGTCGTTGCAGATGCGCCAGACTGTAAATTGGCGGCCTGTTAATAAGTCATAGATCTAGACCAGAAACAACATTGACGAAAATTACACCGAAAGGCCGGTAATGTTGATAATGATGATGGTGATGATGATAATGATAACAATCCATAGAATAATAGCAGCATAGAAGAAACTATGTTAGGCCTGTGTAGGCCTATAGGCCTGAGCAAGTTGATCAGAGTTAACTCCCTAACACTGTTCCAGCATTTATCTTATTTTGGATTGGCTGGTTTCGTAACGATGGAAACAGAAACATCCAGGAATAGAATGTGTCAACCGTCACCACTTGTTTAGACTCTTATCTGACTAAAAGATGAAATAACAAACTTGTAGGCTATACACAACAAAATAGCACTGAAAGAATAATAATGATGATGTTGGTGATAATGATGATAATGATCCATAGTACCCACATTGAAGGAAATAGCACAGAAAGAGTGATGATGATGATGGTGCTGATGATGAGGGTGATAATAATCGATTGAATGTAGCCTATCAATATTGAAGAAAACAATACTAGGCACGATAACGACGATGATGACGGTGATGATAAGCCAAACAACAGTACCGATACTGCAGAATACGAAGTTATAAGTAATAACACTGATGATGACGAAAACGATGAGGATCCATAGAATAGTGTCAGTACTAAGGAAAACAACACTGGAGATATTGGTTGTGGTAGTGATTGTGACTGACGACGATGATAAATGAATGAATGAATCAAACTGGTAGTGATTGTGACTGACGACGATGATAAATGAATGAATGAATCAAACTGGTAGTGATTGTGACTGACTACGATGATAAATGATTGAATGAATCAAACTGGTAGTGATTTTGACTGACGACGATGATAAATGAATGAATCAATCAAACTGGTAGTGATTTTGACTGACGACGATGATAAATGATTGAATCAATCAAACTGGTAGTGATTTTGACTGACGACGATGATAAATGAATGAATCAATCAAACTGGTAGTGATTTTGACTGACGACGATGATAAATGATTGAATGAATCAAACTGGTAGTGATTGTGACTGACGACGATGATAAATGATTGAATGAATCAAACTGGTAGTGATTGTGACTGACGACGATGATAAATGATTGAATGAATCAAACTGGTAGTGATTGTGACTGACGACGATGATAAATGAATGAATGAATCAAACTGGTAGTGATTGTGACTGACGACGATGATAAATGAATGAATGAATCAAACTGGTAGTGATTGTGACTGACGACGATGATAAATGAATGAATGAATCAAACTGGTAGTGATTGTGACTGACGACGATGATAAATGAATGAATGAATCAAACTGGTAGTGATTGTGACTGACGACGATGATAAATGAATGAATGAATCAAACTGGTAGTGATTGTGACTGACGACGATGATAAATGATTGAATGAATCAAACTGGTAGTGATTGTGACTGATGACGATGATAAATGATTGAATGAATCAAACTGGTAGTGATTGTGACTGATGACGATGATAAATGAATGAATGAATCAAACTGGTAGTGATTGTGACTGACGACGATGATAAATGAATGAATAATCAAACTGGTAGTGATTGTGACTGACGACGATGATAAATGAATTGAATGAATCAAACTGGTAGTGATTGTGACTGAGACGATGATAAATGAATGAATGAATCAAACTGGTAGTGATTGCTGATGACTGATGATAAATGATTGAATCAATCAAGGAGCTCTGTACCCACACCCATAATTTTATACACACCAAAAAAAATGTCCACTCTACCCTTTCAACTGGATAAAGAAATTCAAGAATGCGTCAAACACTAGCATAATCATACACCTGCA
>CM060328.1:3277288-3279966 GCA_030674155.1 Stramonita haemastoma | reverse complement strand
CCATCCTTCCTATCAAATTGAGGTAGGGGCACAAACTGTCTTGGGCAAAGATTTAACAATTTAATTCACCCCTTGAACCAACGTATAAAGCTGCCAAAGAAAAAAAATGCTTTTCCAAAAGAACCCGGGGTGCTAAAAAAACCCATCCCTTGGTTTTTAAGACGTGACGTATTTTTCCAATGATGACTGATACATGGCCTGAAGTTGTTTGAGGGGACCGGGGATCAATAGATAATGATTTGTATTCAGAAAAAAAAAAAATTCATTTTTTTGAAAATTTTTTGCAAACCCCATATTTGGATTTTCCCATGCCAGGGGTTTTCATTTGGGGGTTTTCCAAAAAACTTTCCAATTTATGTTTTGTCCCCAGGTCCCCATCCCCTGTGCCTTATAAATGGGCGAAAGCTTATCACAATAAACATTTCATTTCTTTGCATTGTTTTCTTTTTTCCTTCTCTCTTCTCCCTCTCTTCTCTCTTCTCTCTCTTCCTCTCTCTCCTCTCTCTCCCCTCTCTGTCTGTCTGCTGTCTGCTCTCTGTCATCTTCTGGTCTCTCTCTGTTTCTTTCCCCCCTCCCCCCCCCCTTTTCCTCTCTCTCTCTCTTTACAGGGGTCAGAGAATGAAGGGGAAGGGCGTACATTTTTCTGTGCCCGCAGTAAAATAGAAATTCAGTAAAAAAATGCCTTTTAGGGACTTCCAGCGGCTGTGGAGGGGACCTTAGGCCCCTGTGACTGCAATGAGTTTCCAGGGGAAAAGTGGCAGGAAAAAGGGGACAGCGGGTTTTGTCTTGCGCTGAAACCAGTGGACAAGCAGTGTCAACCAACAGGGGCGGTTCAACCAGTGAATCGCGCACACAAGCACAGTACTACAGGAAAAATCTTTTTTCAAAAGACACGAGATGTGGAGCGCTCTCGAAAGCATAAAGAGAAGCAGGAAGTGTTGTGTTGTGAAAGTGACTGTATCTCAGTGCCTCGAGTCTGCCTGACAGGGGAGTAGAACAGGGGAATACAGCATGTGTAGATACACAGGGAAATAGATCTACAACAACACCACACAGGACATCAACACAAAAACATCAGTTAAGTTGCCATCATCGGTTGATTTAGAACCCCTGTATGTTGATTGTAGTGATGTGCGATAGAGTTGTTTTTGCAGCCTGAGGTGAACGATGATAAAAATTGTTGGTCATTCGACAAAGAAATGTCAAACAGTACCTGGCTACTTCTAACTGATAGATCCCTACAGAAAGGCAAAGAGACAGACAAAGAAAAACACACTTAGAAAATCTGTGCTACATCAATTCAGACGGTGAAGATATTGTGACGTGTGAATCAGACGACATTGTGATCCAGTGCCCATGCCAACTAGACACTGAGCCAGTATGTGTGTACGGTTTGTCAAACAGCAAGAGAAAAACATGCTAAAAGAGGAACGTGTTCCAGTTTGCAGAATGGAAGCGAATCCAGAACACACTACACACGGAGACCCTATCGTGTGCTTCAAGGGACTTAGCGACACTTAGAGAACTACTAACAGCGTTTTCTTGGCTAGCCTAGACCTAAGGGTGTGGTGTGTGACAAAGACTGGACGAAAGAAAGGCTCAGAATGCCGTAACATATCGGACAGTAAAGAGTTTCGTGGTGTCTCGATGTACATTACTAATCAATGCTGTGGTTTCCATGGCTTGGGAGTAGCGTTTGTGTGTCAGCTTAAAGCAATTATCGTTATCGTTAATTCGGCAACCCCCTTCATGTATGGGCCAATGACCTTTTTCATGAATAAACTTTTCGAGTTCGAGTTCGAGTTCGAGTTCTCTCTCTCTCTCTCTCTCTCTCTCTCTCTCTCTCTCTCTCTCTCTCTCTCTCTCTCTCTCTCTCTCATCTCTCTCTCTCTCTCTCTCTCTCCTTCTCTCTCTCTCTCTCTGTATCTGTGTCAGTGTCAAGCAGTGCAGCCTGGTGTCATTGAGCATGCTATCGTTGATGAATGAAGGAGACAGAGAGAGAGAGAGAGGATACAGACAGAGGAAGAGAGGAGAGACACAGAGAGAGGATGAGAGGAAAGAGACAAAGAGAGACTGTGAGGAGAGAGACAGAGAGAGAGGGAGGAGAGAAATAGGAGAGGAGAGAGAGGAGGACACAGAGAGAGGAGGAGGAGAGGAGAGGGAAGGGAGAGGAGAGAGAGAGAGAGAGAGAGAGAGAAGAGAGAGAGAGAGAGAGAGAGAGAGAGAGAGGAGAAAGAGACAGAGACAGAGACAGAGACAGACAGACAGACAGACAGACAGACAGACAGAGACAGAGACAGAGACAGAGAGACAGAGAGAGGAGGAGAACAGAGAGAAGAGGAGAGAGAGAGAGAGACAGGAGGAGACAAAGAAAGAGAAAAAGCGAGAGAGATGTAAATGGGCATGGCCAGAAGCAGAATGATCCACAGTTCTATACATCTGGAAAGATCGCAGCATTCCTTAGCAGCTGAAAATCCAAATAAGGAAAAGCTTAGTTTGGCCCCTCATGCTCTATATATGGCTGTGAATCCTGGACACACAGACCAAAAAAGAATCGAGGCAACTGAGATAATGCTTTTTAGAGGGTTAGTCAGGATCAGTTGAACATTTAGAAGAACAGATGAAAGCATAACCCTATACGAACTGGAAAGGAGAAAACCTCTTACACTAATAAATAA
>CM060328.1:3257288-3269788 GCA_030674155.1 Stramonita haemastoma | reverse complement strand
ATCAACTCTTGCCAGTGGTGTGAGATGCAGATATAAGAACAGTTCGATATCTGCTGAAAGTGTGAGTTATTGTGGTGTCTGAAGTAACTTGTAAACCTCACAGCAATCTACTTTTTTTCATATCAGAGTTTTGCAAACCAGTATCTGTGTACTAGTTATTCTTTGCAGTATTCTTGGTGATTCTGTTTTTCTTCTTTTTTTTAGGATGATAAAAAATAAAGGAAAATTACCACATGCACACACACACACACTCTCTCTCTCTCTCTCTCTCTCTCTCTCTCTCTCTCTCTCTCTCTCTCTCTCTCTCTCTCTCTCTCTCTCTCTCTCTCTCTCTCTCTCACACACACACACACACACACACACACACACACACACACACACACACACAAGCACGCACGTGCACACACACACAACACACACACACACACACACACACACACACACACACACACACACACACACACCACATGCCCAAACATAGATTGCAGAGATTTTTTTTTTAATGTTACAAACAGCTAGCTTAGCAGTGTAGCTACCAGCCTGCAATCTGTTAGGCTGGTGTTTCTTTACACATACATTTAAAACAAAACAAATGTTTGAATTGAAAAGGCTTTGCAAAAACTTTACCGGTGAAAAGAAGGTTACTAGTAAGACTTCACAACTCAAGAGCACACCAAAGAACACTTGAGAGAGAGAATGAATTAATAATCTTTATTTTTCAAGGGTAACAGAGTAAGTATGTACATACTTTTTTCATCTGGCAGTTGAACTCATTAGGAAATGGAGAAAAGAGAGACAGAGAGACAGAGACAGACAGACAGACAGACAGAGACAGACAGACAGACAGACAGACAGACAGACAGACAGACAGACAGACAGACAGACAGAGCACTCGACTTTTTTCAATGGCCACTCTTCCACAAAAGATGTTTACTTCACGAAAAGAGTTAGATGTGTGCTGCGAGAGTTGGTAAAAGTGGCCCAGACAAGCCACTCGCATTCCAGAAGAAACTGATTTAAATGAACAGCACTATAGGCTATACAAGGCTAGCGTGTCTTTCTTCTTGCTTTTCCTCTGTGAATGGCAGGGATTCTGGCATTGCTAGAGATGCTGCCGTACATTTTCCTGGTGAAAGAGGGATCCGGCAGCATCAAGATCAAATACAAAGCAGGCTGGCTCTACGTGGGCAGTAGTAGGGTGGCTTAGTGGTTAAGAGGTTGTATTCATCATGACTGGACCGTAACTGAGGGCACGGGTTCCAGTCTTTGTTGAGATGTTCATCTATTTATTTATATATTTATCTATCAATCTATTTATCTATTTGTTCATCTTCTTTTTTTTTTTAATTCATTGACGCCACTTTAAGTCAAGGTAGATTTCTCTGCGTGCAAATCTCCCCAGGAGAGCGTGTCGCCACAAGAGCAGTGCCACCCATTTTTTTCTTTTCCTGTCTGCAGCTGTATTTGTTTCCCTATCAGGACAGCTTTTTTTTTCAACAGAATTTTGCCAGGGACAACTCTTCTTGTCGCCAAGGGTTCTTTTACGTGCGCTAAATATGTGTAACACACAGGACTTGGGCTTATCGTCTCATCCGAAAGACTAGCAACAAGACCACCACACATGATTTAATGAATGGGAGGGGGGTTGAGCCCAAACGGGATTCGAACCACCACAACACTTCAGACCCGACTTTTCGCTTTCTAGACAGGCACGATATCTCTAGACACACCTGTCTGATCTTGAGCCTGATGGCGATGTTCTTGTTCCAGATTGACCGTTAAGCAGACAGACAGACACACAGACAGACAGAAACAGACAGACAGAAACAGACAGACAGACAGAAACAGACAGGCAGACAGAAACAGACAGACAGACAGAAACAGACAGGCAGACAGACAGACAGACAGACAGACAGACACACACACACACACACACACACACACACACACACACACACACACACACACACACACACACACACACACACACACACACACACACACACACACAGGATAGACCTCATACGAGAGGCAGGACCCTCAGTTCCAGTCACACCTGTGAATGCTTTGATATGAAAAGTCAGCGAAGTCTCTGCTCCCTATAGTAGGCTATAGGCTTATAGCTCAATGCACCCTTTTCAAAGACTGTTTCAGTCAAAAGAGCGTGGGAGACTTGTGTGTGTGTGTGTGTGTGTGTGTGTGTTGTGTGTGTGTGTGTGTGTGTGTGGTGTGTGTGTGTGTGTGGTTGTGTGTGGTGTGTGTGTGTGTAGGTGCGTGGTGTGTGTGTGTGGTGTGTGCGTGTGCGTGCGTGTGTGTGTGTGGTGCGTGCGTGTGTGTGCTGCTCGTGCGTGCGTGTCGTGTGCGTGTGCGTGCGTTGCGTGCGTGTCGTGTGTGTGCTGCTGGGGGTCGCGGGGTGGAGTGTGTGTGGGAGGGGTGGAGGAGTGGGGGACGGAGGAGGGGCTGGGGAAGGTTGGGGGGGGGGAGCAGGGAACAAAGAGGCACAGCCTTTTCAACTGGTGTGAAAAATCTGATAGCATTTTCACACTTCGTTAGTGCTGGAAAAACGGCGAGCTGCTACTGTCTGTCTCACCTCACCTGTGTGTCAGTCTGTCTGTCTATGTGTCTGTCTGTCTGTGTGTGTGTCTGTCTGTCTGTATGTATGTATGTCTGTGTGTCTGCCTGTGTGACTGTCTGTATGTATGTATGTATGTGTGTCTGTCTGTCTGTCTGCTGTCTGTGTGTATGCCTATCTGCTGTCTTTCTGTTCGTCTGTCTGTCTGTCTGTGCGCGTACTTGCTTGTTATTTTTTTATTTTTTATTTTTATTCTTTTATATCGAGGATTTATTTATTTATTTATTTATTCTTTTATATCGAGGATAACAGAATAAGCAATCATGTGCTTTTTTTCATCTGGTCCCCGTGTGTATGCAGTTTTGTAAATATTGTCATCTGTTCCCACCGGCACACGATGGCCTACTCTTACGAAAAGCGGAACAGGATTTAACGTGTGCGCAAGATGTTCTGCGTGCGTTCGCACACGGGGCCTGGGTTTAAAGTCTCATCCGAAGGACTTTTTGATGCAGTTTTGTAAATATTGTCATCTGTTCCCACCGGCACACGATGGCCTACTCTTACGAAAAGCGGAACAGGATTTAACGTGTGTGCAAGATGTTCTGCGTGCGTTCGCACACGCCCACTTGCGTGAGTGTGTGCGTGCGTGCGTGCACACGCGCTGCTTAAAATGTATAACTAAGTAGCATTATGCATGTGTGCCACTTACAGGAATCAAATTACTGTGAAAAAAATCTGTCTTGGCGAAAATAAAAGCAGAGAGAAAAGACATAGATAGATAGATAGATAGATAGATAGATAGATAGATAGATAGATAGATAGATAGATAGATAGATAGATAGATAGATAGAGGGATAGAGGGATAGAGGGATAGATAGAGGGACGGACGGACAGACAGACAGACAGACAGACAGACAGACAGAAGGACATACACACATACACACATACACACATACATACATACTTACATACATACATACATACATACATACATACATACATACATACATACATACATACATACATACATACATACATACATACATACATACTACATACATACATACATACATACATACATACATACATACATACATACATACATACATACATACATACATACATACATACATACATCAATGAAGAAGAAAAGGAAAATAAAAGCAGACAAGGAAGCCAAAGTTGTAATGGAAGTGACAGCCGAATTACCAAACTCTCTGCGCTACTTAGTGTTAAAGCCTCACCAATATGAAGGGTGTGGTAGGAGTCTCGTGGTTAGATTGTTTCACTCCTTGAGTTCCGGTAGTTAAGGGCGCAAGGTTCAAATCTCCGATATATTTCGAGTGAGACTTTAAGCCGAGGTCCCGTGTGCGAACACACGCATAACATCCTGCACACACACACTTTTTTTAAATATACATACATACATACATATGTATATATACACACATGTATACATGTAAATGCGCGCGCGCGCGCACAACGCACACACACACACACACACACACACACACACACACACACACACACACACACACACACACACACACACACACACACACACACACACACACAACACACACACACACACACCACACCAATACGCTCACGATTTCACGCTGTTGAAATCATGTTAGTTAATTAATGTTGGTGAAATGGTTTTTTGTGGTTTTTTGTTTGGGTTTTTATTTTTTTGCTTGCTTGTTAGGGTTTTTTTAGGGGGGATTTTTTTGCTTTTGTTTTTTGTTGGGGTTTTTTCTTTAGATAGATGGCTTGATGAAAAAAGCAAAACAATGCTTATTCAGTGTACCATCTAGAAATAAAAATTTGATTTGATTTGATTTGACACACACACACACACACACACACACACACACACACACACACACACACACACACACACACACACACACACACACACACACACAGGATGAGACCATAAACTTAGGTCCCGTGTGCGAACGCACGCAGAACATCTTGCGCACACGTTAAAACCTGTTCCGTCTTTCAGAAGAGTAGGCCATTGTGTGCCGGTGAGACCGGATGACAAAATTTACAAAAATACTTACACATGGGGACTTTATGTTAAAAAAAAAGCACATGAGTGCTTATTCCCTATCCTCGAAATAAAAGAACATATATATATATATATATATATATTATATATATATATATATATAATATATATATATATATATATATATATAAATATATAATATATATAATATATATATATATATATATATAAAAGGAAAAAAAACAATAAAACACACACCCATAGATGAACAAGAGGTATATTAATTAATGTTCTTTGTGACAACGAATATAAGTCGTGTGTGTAGTCCCACTACTACACCACACCAGTGTGTCTTAACCACAACCACCAACCTATCACAGCTTGGCCGAAGGGGGAGGTGAGATGGATGGGGGGGGGGGGGGGGGGAGAAGAGGCTTGGGGGGGGGGGGGAGAGGGGGGCGGAGGAACTGACTGCCATCCATCATGTATTTACGAGTGTCTGTGTGACAAAGTGCCTCTCTAAGTGGTCGTTCATTTCCCATTAACTCACCCAGACGGCTGAATGACAATTGCCTGGGTCTGTAGTAGTCACTGGGCCATACCACCCCCTACCTACCTCACACAGCAGACAGACAGACAGACAGACACACACAGAGTCACAGGTGCACAGACACCGACACCGACACCGACACCGACACACACACACACACACACACACACACACACACCACACACACACACACACACACACACACACACACACACACACACACACACACATCAACACGTGTGTATTACAACATACGTTTGTGTGTGTGTTGTGTGTGTGTGTGTGTGTGTGTGTGTGTGTGTGTGTGTGTGTGTGTGTGTGTGTGGTGTGTGTGAATTTCTTTTTTTTTTTTGTTGCTAGATAGATGGCTTGGTGAAAAAAGAGCAACTTTATTGCTTACTCGGTGTACCATCTGGAAATAAAATTTTGACTTTGACTTTGACAAACACACACGCACGCACGCACACACACACAACACACACACACACACACACACACACACACACACACACACACACACACACACACACACACACACACCTGGTTTTACCTTTTCTCCCCCTCCCCACACCCCCCACGTACCCTCCCCACCCCCACCCCCATCCAAGCACAGCCCACAATCTCCCCCATCACCCTCCATCTCCTCACCATCATCCTGTCAACCTACACCGCACCTTTTTTTTTCGCACGACTAAATTTAACCCCCCCCCACCCCCCCCCTCCCCCTTCCTTCTTGTGTCTTTTCCTTTTTATATGGCAAGTAGTGAATAACTTCGAATGAGGTTAGTAAGTGCACTTTGTGTGTAATGTGTGTGTGTGTGTGTGTGTGTGTGTGTGTGTGTGTGTGTGTGTGTGTGTGTGTGTGTGTGTGTGTGTGTGTGTGTGTGTGTGTGTGTGGTGTGATTTTTATTTCTATTCTTTTATTTTATTATTTATTTCGAGGATAATGTAATAAGCACTCGTGTGCTTTTTTTTTTACACCCAGTTCCCGTGTGTATGCAGTTGGTGAATTTTGTCATCCGTTCATACCGGTACACAATGGCCTACTCTTTCGAAAAGCGAACTGGTTTTAAAGTGTACGCAAATGTTGGTTTTAGCTGTACGCAAGATGTCTGCTGCGTGCGCGCGTGCGCGCGGCAGTGTGTGTGTGTGTGTGTGTGTGTGTGTGTGTGTGTGTGTGGTGTGTGTGTGTGTGTGTGTGTGTGTGTGTGATGGCAATGTTCATAAGTCACTGTACAGGATTATTTAACACTGACACTCCCGCCCCAGACATCTCACTTAGTCTTGACCTCAGACATTCTATTCTTGTATGATATACCTCAGCAGTCTGGACTTGAACTGACTTCTCCCTTTTAACTCCTGGAGAAGTTTTCAGGGCGCTGCACTGCGTTTCTTTTTGGGCAGAGTGTCATGAGCAAGTATAAGTTAATCTAAGAACTGGTAAATGACATCATAATCTGCAACTGCCATACCTTCTCCTTCCCCTATCCCCTAGTCTAGTTCCCTGTTGGAGCATCACTGAAGATTTTACAATCAGTTTCTTCCATACCTAATGGCTCTCAGCTTTCCGCAATAATTAAGTCGTTCTACCCAAGGCCAGTCTACTCTCTGATGTTGTCTTCCCATCGTTTTCCTCTGTCTGCCTCTTCGTCTCCCTCCTTTACTGTTCCCTGTAAGACAATCTTGGCCAGTCCAGATGTTCGTGTGACGTGCCCGTACCACTTTAGCTTGCGTTTTTTCCCTGAAGTCAGGAATTTATGTCTCGATGGCGTTTTCAGTTCTTGTTTTCACCACACCGTTAGTGATGTGATCTCTGTACAGGATTCAAAGAAGTTTGCGAAAGCATCTCATCTCTAGTGCCTGTATCCTTCTTTCAATGTCTGCTGTTATGGGTCATGTTTCATCTCCGTACAAAAAAAATATGGACATGATATGACCAGGGAACGCGTCAGTCTGACATTTGAGCTGATGGCGACGTTTATATCGTTCCAGGGGACTTTTAGTTTGGTCGTTGCAGCTGTGGTCTGAGCTATCCTGGGGAGTACTGTGGGCTTTGATCCTTCAGACTATCAGTAATAACTGTGAGAACAGCGTCAACTCTCTCTCCTCTCTCTCTCTCTCTCTCTCTCTCTCTCTCTCTCTCTCTCTCTCTCTCTCTCTCTCTCTCTCTCTCTCTCTCTCTCTCAACGGATAGCATAATGGTCAAAACATTGCGCTCGCAATTTGACGACCCGAGTTCGATTCCCGTTGGAGGGGATTTTCCCCTGGAGTTAACATCAGTGCTGACTCCACTCTCCCCAAAAGTCTTTCGGATGAGACTGAAAACCGAGGCCCCGTGCGCAAACGCACGCAGAACATCTTTCGCACACGTTAAATCCTGTTCCGCTTTTCGTAAGAGTAGGCCATTGTGTGCCGGTGGGAACAGATGACTATAATTACACAACTGCATACACATGGGGACTGGATGAAAAAAAGCACATGAGTACTTACCCCATTATCCTCGATATAAAAGAAAAAAAGAAAAAGAAAAATAACACGCGCACGCGTGCACGCACGCACGCACGCACGCACGCACGCACGCACGCACGCACCACACACACACACACACACACACACACACACACACACACACACACACACACACGTCAGTACCTTTGAACAATGCCGAACCAAGCATTAATTTAACTATAGACATCGATAACATCTCCGAGAAAAGCATGCCTCCGGGCATAAAGAAGAAAAAGCAGAGTTGAAAGGATCAATTAAGTCCACACCTCAAGTGCAAGCAGAACTGAAGAACAGTACACTCAAACGTAAGAAGGAAGGTGGCAGGACTGTTAAGACGTTCTCCTGCCTATCAAGTAGACTGGGAGGTTCTGGGTTCGATCCCAGCCTTGCCCTTTCTTCCCAGTTTGACAGGAAAATCAAATCAAATGTCAAGTCTTTCGAAAGAAGACTCTAAACCAGTCGGACCCGTGTGCATACAGACTTGAAAACATCAAAAGAATCCACGACAGTTGGTAACCGGAAAGAGCAAGGGGGGGGGGGGGGGTACCTCCCGACTGTCCTGGCAAAATTAGTAGATTCAATTCTCAACTGTAACCCGAAGTTTGAATACAGCTACCTTGATTGTAGACAAAGAACAGTAGCACGCGCAAAAAGCTCGGTATTCGGAACATCGGAGCTCCATCCAAAAATTGAAAATAAAATTTTAAAAAGCAGCTAAAAATAAACTGATTTTTTTTAAGTTGCGTTGATCGCATGGTCGGAAATGGGCTTTTGTGGATGATTTCCACTTTCTGCCTCATGTCTTTTCTCCACAAACATTTAGTTTTGTTTAGTTTCTATATCTGATAGTTGTCAGAAATTGGCCCAAGTTTTACAGTGGTTTTTTTTGTGATTGACTGATTGACTTTTTGAGGTTATCTAAAGCCAGGAGCAAGTCTTTCGTCGTTTCACTCAGTTTTAATGCCTTTTTTTTTTGGTCAGTTATTTCATTTTCTAAAAATTATTATTACATTTATTTGTATACGTATGCATCTGTCATCATTGATCTTTATTTAGACACTTATTCACTTCTCCGTTTGTTTGTTTGTTTATTTGTGAGTGGGTGGTTTCAATTCAGCCCAAAGGACATTTACTTTTTTTATTTGGGTGGAGGGAGGGGAGAGGAGGGGGGACGGGGGTCAAGGCAGCCTTAATTTGAGATGAACATGTTCACATTTTGATTCTTTCAAAACTTTCTCTTGTAATGAAAAAAAAACCCACACATTAATCAATTGTGATTTAAGTGTGAAGTTTGTTAGTCGGTGTCAGTTTTTTTTCTTTTATTATTTCTTTTCATGACTGACTATGATTTCGAAGTTTTCGTCGACTAGTTTCCCATGTCAGTGCTCTTCTGCAAAAAAGGGGTCTTATGTGACTGTTTTACGTAAAGTATTCCGCAGATCTTGCCAACCAGGCTCATTTTAGAACTTTCCTCCCCTTTCAATGAAACAAACACAAAATCTCTTATTGCAGGCTTTTCTGTGTTGTTCAACTCGACATACCTTTGGGGGTGTCTTTTTAAGTTTTTTGTTTGCTTTTTTTTTTTCTTAACCTGCATACAGACTTATTCCCCTTCCATCGGTGACATCCGGCGTTTTAACCAATCAACGACTGTTAGAAGAAACATGGCTTCCATGTGTCGAAACTTCGCCATGCTGACCCGGTATCAAGGTCGTCTTCAGGTCGGTGATACTTTCTATAATGAATATTTGTGATTATAGTTCTGATATGTATTCTCTTAAACCCGAACGCTTCAATTCTAGCAGCATTTAAGTGCTATATGCGTTGATTGACGATATCAGCCGTTTTCAGTAGGCAGAATAGGTAGGAGGTGATGGTTATACCATGCAAGGGGGAAAAGCCGTAGCGTTGGATTGAGAATGATGAAATGGAAAGTTCGATTGCCATGTCCTGTCAGACTCTTATGACTGTATTAGGAATTGTCTAATCTGCCACTGTGTTGTTATGCAGTTTATTTGGTCATTGACACTGTTAGATTGATTTTGTATTCGTTGTCTTTGAGGGGAGGAGTAGATGGTGCTCTCCCCTGTCACTGTGTGTGCGTGCGTGCTTGCATGTGCACATGAGCCCAAGTACGTATGTCACTAGGCCTATCGCCCTATGTGTAAACACCTGTGTGTGTGTGTGTGTGTGTGTGTGTGTGTGTGTGTGTGTGTGTGTGACGTGTTTGTGTGTGTGACATGTGTTTGTGTGTGTGTGTGCAAAGGCAGCAGGATTTTTTTCATCTCCATTACCGACGCACACAGTACACACACACACACAGCACGCACGCACGCACGCACGCACGCACGCACACACACACACACACACACACACACACACACACACACACACAACACACACACACACACACACACACACACACACCTGTCTGCCGTGCATTATACAATACCTGGCTAAATGCATATTTCACACAGGATTCTGATTTGTTGTCTTGTCTGAAACTGAAAGTCTCACACCCAAACTTAACTCACTTAGAGACTATAAATTTATATAAGTAGTAAGTACTCATGATCTAGTGGATGAAGAAAAAGTCCTTCGTCAGATAGGAATCAAACCTAAGGTAAAACTTTTCACTCTTTAGATGGACGCATTGACCACTAGTACGGCACTAGGCTACCATTCCACTCAGTCTTGCACTGCAGCAAAGCTATTACAGGGATTTTGATAATTGACCTGATGTTCTGTTGAAGGGGATGAGACCTAGTCTCAGTAAACAATTTAGAAGTAAAGTCACCCAGCAGCTCTTCTGAGAGGCCAATGGTGATCAGTATGAATCAGAAACCACCATCTTCTGACTGGCTCTGAGGTGCAGCAAATCAAGTTTAGATGTGGTTCAGTCTTGTGGAATCATAAACTAGACATGCATGGGAGAAGCAAGACTAGCTTTTTTGGAGCCCAGCCTTTTTATGGCCCTATTTTTCTTGTCCTTTTTGCTTTTCCAACCTCTTGAATGACTATTTAGTAACACAACCTAACTCACCCCTTGACCTTAGTAAGGGAGTACATAAAGCATTACATGTGTACATTAAAATATATTGCCTTAAGAAAAAAAATGCTGGAGAAAGATTGAACTTTGATCAGTACATCATGGTACATGCATTTAAATAAATTACCATGACTCTGCATACATATATTATATCTTTTTTTTCCCCAAATCACTTGTTAATAAGATATTTATTTGGTTTCCTTATGGTATTGTTATTATATTTGATGCTGCTTGGTTTTCAGTTGCTGAGATATGTATCCAGCAGCAGATGGCCACTGTCCTCCACAGCTGGCTGTCAGTCCTGCGATCGGTCACGACATGTCCTCCCCAGCCACACCACCCAGCTGGACTTCAGGATAGGACAGGCAAGGCAGACACACTGATAGATCTATACAGTACTCATGTCTTTGGTTTTTGATGGGAGATGGGAGGACAACATCAGCGAAATGGACAGGCCTAGAACTCAACAAAATTTTGATAAAGTTATTACTGGTGTGGTGTGTGTTGTGGTGTGTGTGTGTGTGTGTGTGTGTGTGTGTGTTGTGTGTGTGTGTGTGTGTGGTGTGTGTGTGTGTGTGTGTGTGTGTGTGTGGTGTGTGTGTGTGTGTGTGTGTGTGTATTGTAGTTGTTTGTCTGTGTCTGTGGTATACTTTTACTTTTCTCAATATCAGTCTTGACTGTTCAATGCTCTGTCATATATTTTTGAGTAGACTTCATAAGGCTAGGATGCAGAAGTATCAGTATTTTACAATCTTATTTTTGCGTGCTTGCACATGTTTGTTTGTTTGTTTATTTTATCATATTGGTGGCATCATTTTTCAGATACGTTGCATGTCAGATGGCCGCAAAGGTTTCTTCCAACAGTCATCGACAACGTCAGACAGGAATTTACAAAGAACAAAGAAATGAAGGTCGGTGTAGTTATCACAACATAATTAGTCATACGAACATGTTGGTTAATTAAAACTGTTGAAGGCTTTGTATGTCATTGGTTATCTTTTTTTCTTTTTTTTAAAGTTGAGTTTTCTTTTTTTTTTTTTTATTGTGGTCAGAAGTTCTTGTTTTTATGTTTGTTTTATGTTGTCTCTTCTTTCAGTCCTTTTTCTTTTGTCATCTTCACATGTTCTGTTTTAAGTGTGTGTGTGTGTGTGTGTGTGTGTGTGTGTGTGTGTGTGTGTGTGTGTGTGTGTGTGTGTGCTTGCATGCATGCATGTGTGTAGATACATGGCTGTGACCCCCCAACAGGCTACCAAGTGATGATGGCCATAATGATGATGTGGTGATGATGGTGATGATGACAATGATGATGATGATGTTGATGATGAGGAGGAGGAAGATTGTAATACCTTGCTCTTATTTGTTTAATAATGATGTCTTTGTGTTCATGTGGGAAGTTATCTTCAAATGTTTATTTTTCACATGTAGATAAGAAGTTGGGTTTTTTGGGGTTTTTTAGCTATATTTTGTTACAGGAAGGTCTGAGAAGTTAAAGGAAGAAGTATAGAAATAGAAACGTTCATTTTTGTCATTCACTGTGTATTAAACTGAAAATGTGTATCAGTATGTATTGTATGTTCATTTGACATCCATGTATACATATAAATGAAAATTGTATCAAAATACATGTATGTTACTGTTTACTCACAGGAGAGTCTGAAGAAGTTCAAGGAAGAAACCCAGAAACTGGAAGAATCTGAAGCACTGAAAAAGGCCAGGCAGAAATTTGTAAGTTCTTGTGTGTTATCTCTCCGACTTGTGTTTTGTTGAAGATGTTGTGTTTTGTGTTTTGACATTGTCTTTCTTT
>CM060328.1:3234788-3252288 GCA_030674155.1 Stramonita haemastoma | reverse complement strand
GTGTGTGTGTGTGTATGTGCATATCTGTGCGTGAGTGCATGCATGTGTATGTGTGCGTACATGTACGTGTGTGTGTGTGTGTGAACCAGAGAGGCCACAGGCATGGTGCTGCACAAAGACTCCCGCTTCTACCAGAGCTGGCAGAACTTCAAGGACAACAACCAGTACATCACCAGTGAGTCAGTTGTCTGCCCCTGCCTCTCGCTCTGCTCTCTTCTTGCTTTTCCTTTAGAGCACTGACAGTGATGGAGTTTGTTAGATGAGGGTTCAGTTATTGGGGATTGGATTGTTATAGTGTGTGTGTGTTGTGTGTGTTTGGTGTGATGTGTGTGTGTGTGTGTGTGGGGTGTGTGTGTGTGTGTGTGTGTGTGTGTGTGTGTGTGGTGTGGTGTGTGTGTGTGTGTGTGTGTGTGTGTGTGTTGTTGTGTGTAGTGTGTGTGTGTGTTGTTGTGTTTGGGTCTGTCTGTCTGTGTCTGTGTCTGTCTGTCTGTCTGTCTGTCTGTTCAGCGTATATGTGTGTTCAGCTGCTATTGAAATCCTGTCCATACCCCTTCATTCTTCATACCATGTTCTGTTTTCTCACCTACAGGGGTGGAGATTTTTTGTTATGTGCTTTATTGATCATGCATTCATATATTCATTGAAAAATTGTTTTTATTCAGTATGTTTGGACTGGTAGCACTTGGCAGCTGCCTGTACATACACATACACACACGCACGCACGCACGCACCACACACACACACACACACACACACACACACACACACACACACACAACACAACACACACATATCGTTTTTAGTGTATACTCATGTCATATGTAACGTTTTTGTTTTTCTGTTTTGTTTATATCATTTGTAACGTTTTTGCTTTTCTGTTTTTCTTATATCATTTGTAACGTTTTTGTTGTTCTGTTTTGTTTATATCATTTGTAACATTTTTGTTTTTCTGTTTTGTTTGTTTGTCACCAGAAATGTTTGACCTGAAGGTGAAGTACGATGAAAGCGACCATGTTGTTGTGCGAGCCACACGCGTGTTCACAGACAAAATGGGGCAGATGTTTGGTGAGTGATGACAGGCACACAGTGACAAGTTGTTCACTGCGTAGAGAGAAGTAAAGTTTTTGATGGAAATATGGAGCAGAGCTTTGTGTCGTGTGAAAACTTTATTTGTGTGGTGGTGTGTGTGTGTGTGTGTGTGTGTGTGTGTGTGTGTGTGTGTGTGTGTGTGTGTATGTGTGTATGTGTGGTCAAAAAGTGCCCAGTTGAGTGTTGTTGTTTAGCAGTCTCCACAGTCAAATTTGTGATGACTTGCATGACTTCTCTTATCACTCCTTCAGGAGATGTTAGGACTGGAATTCTTTTGTATGTGTGTATGTCATTATGGGGGATGCGATAGCTCAATGGTCAGAGCACTTGCTTTCCCCAAGTCAAGTTAAGCAGCGTCGAGCATGGTTATCAGTTGGATGGGTGACCGTTTGCGCACCTTGGCTTAAGTACAGTCCCTCAGTTCACCCAGCTGTAAATGGGTACCTGCCCTCTTCAGGGACAGGGAAGGTAAAGCAGCGAGGGAGAGGAGATGGGCGCCACCTTCAATATGCTGGCCCCTAGAGAAGCTGAGGTCTCTGATGCCTTGCTCCCTACGACCACATAGGATATGGGACACCTTTACCTTTTTACCCATGTCATGGTATTCACTAATGGCACATTTTTTAACAATTGTCGTGCTGTTATTGATATCAAGAAGTAAAAAATGAAAACCTTTAAAGGAGGTGTACAATCTCTGTATTTTTTCTTCTCTTTTTTTTTTACAGGCGGTCTATTCACAAAGACGGAGATGTCAGAAGTGTTGACAGAAATTTGCAAGGTGGACCCCACTTTCGACAGAGAACTTTTCGTGAAGATGTGTGACAAAGAAATCATTCCCAATGTTCTCGAGGTATGTCACATTTAGTGCGTGTGTGTGTTGTTGTGTGTATGTGTGTGTGTGTGTGTGTTGTGTGTGTTGGTGTGTGTGTGTGTGTGTGTGTGTGTGTGTGTGTGTGTGTGTGTGTGCATCATTTATGTGATGTTATGTCTTAATGATATGTGGATGTGGGTGCGCACATTTGTGTGTGTATGTGTGTTTTTATTTATTCAGTTATTTATTCTTTTATATTGAGGATAATGGAATAAGCACTCATGTGCTTTTTTACATCCAGTCCTTGTGTGTATGCAGTTTTGTAAATGTCATCTGTTCATGTGTGTGTGTGTGTGTGTGTGTGTGTGTGTGTGTGTGTGTGTGTTGTGTGTGTGTGTGTGTGTGTGTGTGTGTGTGTGTGTGTGTGTGTGTGTGTGTGTGTGTGTGTGTGTGTGTGTGTGTGTGTGTGTGTGTGTGTGTGTGCATGTATATGTGTGTATATGTGTGTACATGCGTGTGTGTGTGTGTGTGTGTCCAGGATCAATATTTCTGAAAGTACTTTGTTTTGAGCTTGCAAGCATATTTGCATGTGTTCAGTATGAATTGTTTCAAAGACTTTTAGTTGTACAGCCTTATCAGGATCAGTGGACAGACATGAAGTTTACCTGAGATGTGGTCCAGTAGTAATGATAGCATTGTGCAGAGTATGGACTGTTCTTCAGTCATTTCTTCAAGATATACAGACTGTGATGTTTCCATGTCAAAATATGTCTTGCTGAATGACATCTAGCAAATATAAATGCTTTAGTGACGGTGTTCTGCTTTAGCTGTCAATATTTACACGGATTAAAGAGATTGTTGAAGTTAGTAGTTGTTGTGGTGCGTTCCCCAGCTTAACGTTCTGGGGGGTCACCCAGAATGTGCACTTTAATTCATCTCACCTGGGAATCACTTGATAGTGAAATTGCACACACTGAATAAGAAGTTTGCGCGTATGACTGTTTTCAACTACCTCGCCATATAGGCAACCATACTTCGACTTCAGAGGAAAATTGAAGTTAGTGAAGTGGTTTTGTTTTTCTGTTTTTTGTTTTTAGCATTGGTCCAGAGCTGTTTTTGTTGCTTTGTTTTGCTTTTTCTTCAATGTGGTCTGACTGTTTCTTTCTGCTGCACAGGCTATGATACGGGGAGACTTGGAGGTGTTGAAAGACTGGTGCCATGAAGCTGTGAGTTTCCTTTTTTTCCCCCTATATTCATTTATTCATTTTGTTTATTCTTTTATATCGAGGATAATGGAATAAGCACTCATGTGCTTTTTTACATCCAGTCCCTGTATGTATGCAGTTTTATGAATCTTGTCATCTGTTCCCACCGGCACACGATGGCCTACTCTTGCGAAAAGCGGAACAGGATTTAACATGTGCGCAAGATGTTCTGTGCCTTATGCATGTGTGCTGTTTTTGTGTGTTCATGGGAGGGTTTGTGTGCATACATGTGCATGGCACTCATAAGATCAGTTATTGTATTATATATCAATGATGATGGGGGGAAAAGAAAAAAAAAAGGTAATTTTATCAGCATTTTTCACAAAAGCTTCAAATCAAGCTGTGGAATGTTCAGAGTGTTTGGAAAAGTGTTCAACTGTTAATCTACTAAGAATTGGGTAATTTTTAATAAAACTTTGCCTTCAATTTTTTATTGCCTTTCTTAGAGACAAACTGGAATCTGAACTCAGTAAAATATGGCATTCAGTATTAGATTTTCAAGTAAAGTCATTTTATGAAATGCAATCCTTCCTAATTATAACCGGGGGGGGGGGGGGGGGGGGGGGGGGGGGGAGTTGTCTTTGTACTATTCAGAATCATTTTAAAAGTCTGTGTGTGTGTATTTCACTGAGCACAAGATAAGCTCTAAGCTTGTTGCTCCAGGTTTTATGTTGTATGATTTTGCTGTGTGTTTCTCAGAAATAAGCATGTATAATAATAACAATAACAGTAATAATAATGATAATAATAATAATGATAATAATAATGATGATGATGATGATAATAATAGTAAAAATAATGTATGGTATTTATATAGTGCTGAATCTTGTAAAGAAAACAAATCGAAGCACTTAATCAAACCATGTGTACATTTTGATAACTGAAATGGTTGTGTGTTGTGTACGTGTGCATGTGTGCATGCGTCAAAATCAAAACCAGAATCAAAGTCAACATCTTATTACCAGATGGTACATCCAGTAAGCAATAAATTTGCTTTTTTTCATCAAGCTATCTATCTAGAAAAAAACAAAACAAAAAACAACAAAACAACCAAACAAAAAACAGACAAACTAACAAAATGAAACAACAAGCAAACAAGCAAAATACAACAATCACAAAAAAAACATCCAAAATATGATTAACTACACATTGTTATGACAACCCATAGTAATAAAATAAACTTAAAAGGAACTAAAAAAAAGTTCTGAATAATAATAAATAATAATAACAATAATAATGTGTGTGTGTGTGATACAGCCCTTCAACACCCTGGCTCACCCCATCAAGCAGGCGTTGGCAGCGGGGTACAGGTTCGATTCCAGAGTCCTGGATGTCAGCAATGTTGATGTGAGTGAGGGTTCATTGGGGATGTCAACTGAATTATGTGTTCTGTGTGTGTGTGTCTGTGTGTGTGTGTGTGTGTGTGTGAGTGCGTGTGTGTGTGAGAGTGTCTGTGTGTGTGTGTGTGCGAGTGTGTGTGTGTGAGTGTCTGTGTGTATGAGTGTCTGTGTGTGTGTGTTTGTGTGTGTGTTTCTAATATGCTGTGCACATGTGTGAGAGTGTGTGTGTGTGCGTGTGCGTGTGTGTGCGTGCGTACATGTGAGTGAGTGAGTCTGTGTGTGTTGATATAAACCAACACGCTGTGCACATGTGTGTGTGTGTCTGTGTCTGTGCGTGTTTATACTGTCATGCTGTGTACGTATGTGTGTGTGTTAATACTAAGTAACATGTTACGTACATGCTGTATACATGTGTGTGTATGTGTTGATACTGAGTCATGTGCTGTGTACATGTGTGTATGTGTTGATACTAAACCAACTTGCTGTGTGTTTATGTGTGTGTTGATACTAAGTAACAGGTTACGTACATGTGTGTGTGTATATGTGTTGATACTAAGTAACATGTTATATATATATATTTTATATATATGTATATGTATATATGTATATGTGTGTGTTTATACTAAGTAACATGTGTATACATGTGTGTCTATGTATGTATGTGTCAGGTGATGGCGGGGAAGATGATGGAGCAGGGCCCTGTGCTGGTGATCAGCTTCCACGCCCAGCAGATCATGGCTGTCCGCGATTCCAAAGGCAACATCGTGGAGGGGGATAAGGTGTGTGTGTGTGTATGTAGGTGTGTGTGTGTGTGTGTGTCACAGCTCTCAGTTTCCTCCACTTTCAGCCCTCTCAGTTGCTATTTTAGTATTTATCCCAGCCCAGCCTAGCTGTGGCTAGTTGGTGCTATTTATAGCAGGAACTGACCACACATAGACTAGGTAAAAGGAAGGAGCGTGCTAAATTTAGCACTCTGGACTAGGCCCTACTGAGTGATGTTGGATTTGTGCACTGTGGTGTGTGTGTGTTGTGTGTGTGTGTGTGTGAAGGCAACATCGTGGAGGGGGATACGGTAGGTGTGTGTGTGTGTATCACTATATCAGTGTGTGCATGTCTTCCTCCTCTGGGGCTCTTGGTTATTGCTAAATAGGCTGTGCAATCTTGTGGTTGATGGCCTGTCTGCCTCGTACTTGTGGGAACAAATAACAAAAATGACAAAACTCCATTTACACACGGGGGACTGGAAGTAAAAAAAATGCACATGAGTGCTTACTCTGTTATCCTTGAAATAAAAGAATAAATAGATACATAATAAAATAAATGCTGCTGTATATATTTTGCACTGCACAGGGTGTGCTTTAGTTTCATGTCCCCACTATACTAAAGGTTGACTGTGATTTTCCTGGACAGTCAAAATTTAATTGGGTTTTTATTTTCTTTTTTGTGTCTTACATGAAATTAGAGGGCTAGGAAAGTTGGAGTCAGTGGCTTAGGCAGTAAGACACAGGCTTTTTTTTTTTTATTTTTACTGGTGGTGTTGATAGTTGTGGTGTGGATGCAGATTTTATATTGTTTTACTGGGTTTTTTTGTTTTTTTTCACAGCTGATATGATAGTTGTGCGGTGTGGATGCAGGTTGGTTTTATATTGTTTTACTGGGTTTTTTTTTTAATTTTCACAGCTGATATTGATAGTTGTGTGGTGTGGATGCAGGTTGGTTTTATATTGTTTTACTGGGTTTTTTTTTCTGTTTTCACTGCTGATATTGATTGTTGTGTGGTGTGGGTGCAGGTTTTGTATTGTTGTACTGTTTGTTTTTCTATTTTCACTGCTGATATTGATTTGTTGTGTGGTATGGATGCAGGTTTTTTTGTGTTGTTTTTTTTTTCTGTTTTCACTGCTGATATTGATAGTTGTGTGGTGTGGATGCAGGTTGCTTTTATATTGTTTTACTTGGGTTTTTTATCTATTTTCACTGCTGATATTGATATGTGGTATGGATGCAGGTTTTCTTTTTTTGTTCAATTTTCACTGCTGATATTGATAGTCACGTGTTGTGTGTTGTGTGGGTGCAGGACAAGACGGTGCGTGTGCTGTACGTGTGGGCGCTGTGTCGAGACCAGGAGGAGCTGGATCCCCTGGCCGCCTGGAAACTGCTGGACATTTCAGCCAGCACCTCGACCAGTGGTTATAATGCTGGCCAACACTAGTGGTGCGTGCGCAGTGTCTGTCGGAGAGGCCTGAATGAACATGCAAGCGTGCATGCGTGTGTGTGTCTGGATTCAGTTGGTTGCACAGAAAACGTGTGGCGTGAGTGTACCAGACTGAAAACTGTTGGGATGAAAGCGTTAAATGAGAATGCCGCCACTGCTGATAAAAGGAATGTGAGGTGTTGGAAGGACGCGTGTGGAGTGATTGATTTTGAGGGGTGGATTTAGCAGAACTGTGGTTGTTGAGGGGTGCATAATTTTTTGCATTTGATAGGGAAATTGTTGAAATAATTGAGCAGTGATGACGGCCAGATATTGAGTGAGGCATGGCGTGTGATGTATATAAGAAGAGAGACTGCTCAGTGAGTGAGTGAGAGTGAGTGAGCGTCACTGGCAATTGTAGGGGTGAGCAAATGCTGATTTGAGTAGTACATGTTGCTGAATAGCGTTTTTTTTGTCTGTGAGAGCTGGGGTTGACTTTAGTGTGGGGAACATGGACACACCCCATAGTGAGCAACAGATGTTTTCGATGATGTGCCACAAGTCTCTTCTTCAGATTTTTGAAAGATTTTTTTTTTTTTTTTTAGGTGATGTTCAGTCGGTTTTTTGTTTTATTTTGTATCTCAGGAATTTATGTAACAAAAATAATGAGCAAGCCTCTCAGTTACAATACAGTAAACAAGGTTGAAAATCTTGCCCTTTCTGTCTGTGTTAGGAAAAGTTGTGGGCGTTGACTTTTCTAGTCAGGATTCAGTCTTGTCCTTTCTTTCATATCTAAACTGTATGTGAAAAGACTTGTGATTAAATATAATATAGATTTTGGCTCAGTTACAGAATATGAGTGTTGTGACCTAACAACAATAAATATATCTATATCTGATTTTGCTTATCTGTCATGTTCCAAAACAAAAAAATGCACACCAAAAAGAATATCTGTACATGTGTTGTAAAGAAGCCGATTTCTTTATCAATTGTGTATGACTTTAAATTCCACTTCTATCAGTAGCGCTAAGCTGCTTAGTTATTGACTTCCATTATCCTTGAAATAAAAGAATAAAAAATGAAATGAATAAAAATTTTCCCTTAACTTCTAGAGGAGTCACAGGGGCACCATGCTGAAAAGCTTTAGGCTGTGCATCCTCAGCAAGTTGAATCTGGAAGAGTCTATCCGGCAAATTGCATGCTGGGTATGTTCATGTCACTGGCCATAGCTGGCCGACTCTTCTTTAAAAGATGGATGGGTTTTTAACAAATCCATATAATGGAGTGGAGGAAGCTGGATGCAAAATCTCCAGTGGTGGTCCATCGGTCTACCAGACAACAGGATAGGCGAAGATGATGTGATGTTATATGTGCAATCACACTCAGCAGTAACACAAACTCACACCCTCAAGTAACATATCAGATCATGAGTCTGAACTTTCTCATCACTAGACTACTTCGCCTCTTAGATAAACAACCTACAAGCTACTTGAAATATATAATATGACATGTCAGTTATTAGGTTACTTCGCTTCCTAGATAAACAAACTATAAGTTGTTTGAAATATATGACATGTCTGTGACATATATGACATGTCAGTGATTAGGTTACTTCGCCCCCTAAACAATCTACAAGTTACTTGAAATAAATGACATGTCAGTGATTAGGTTATTTCGCCTCCTAAACATTCTATAAGCTACTAGAAATGATTGACATGTCAGTGATCATGAAGGATTCAGAAAAGCCATGAGAAAGAAGCGGAAGAACCTACCCTTGGAGGGGGCCAGGGTGAAACTTTCTTTTAAACACATCCATTTACAGTGATGCTAGATTTGTTCTGATCTACACAGTGTGCGTTGTGTGTTTGTTAGAGTGCACATTTGGTAAACATGGGTTTTAATTCTTGCTTTTATGTATGTCTTGTTTTATTCAGAACTGCCAGAAAAGCATTTGTGCAGGGAGAAAATGTAGATAGTGTGGAGAAGAGAGTGTGTAGAAAAAGGGGGTGATATTGTTTATGGGCGTAAAATAATAACCCAACCAGTGTGCGTTGTTTATTACAGAATGCATGTAAAAAAAAAAAATGGAACTGTGTGTTGTGTGTGTGGGTGCATTATAATGAAACAAAATGTTGAAAATATCAGAAAGAATGCTGTCATAGTTTTCACATAAAATTGATGTATACATTTCTGAGTTTGTCATTCTGGGGGTGTGTGTTGTGTGCATTTGTGTACGTGCATGAGCATAAACCTGTACATTTCATAAATCATTTCATATAAAAACGTGTGTGCTGTCACTGGGCTGTTGACCTTGACAAAAGGAAAATCCAGAAAAAAACCCCAAACTTTATCACATTCATTTAAAACTAATAAATAAATATTGCTAGTCTTTTTACAGTAATGATAGAATATTTTATGTACATCAAGCGCTTCATTTTTTTCAGGAAAATAGCTCTCATAAGAATATTACATGTCAGTATGTAGAGCCTGTGACACAACAGGAAACTTTCAGGGGAAGTCCTATCATGGCACAGCTCACAAATCCAGCATAACTCCATCAAGGGTCCAGGGCATAGCGCTAAAATTTCTACATTTTTTCTTTCTTTTACCAAGTTCAGTCAGTTTTGCTATAATTAGCCCCAGCTGGGATTTTTATTTTATTTTTATTTTATTCTTTTATTTAGAGAATAATGGAATAAGCAATCATGTGCTTTTTTACACCCAGTCCCTGTGTGTATGCAGTTTTTGAAAATCGTGTCATGGGATGGAACAAATAGAAGCTGACAGGAGCTGAAAGTGAGGGAAAATGACATAGCTCTACGCTTTTAGGACTCGAGACTCCTGCTCTCTACTTGCCTCAAATCGAGAGTGTGGACACTAAACTAACCACTCCACTTGTCTGCTCCCATTCAGCACTTGGCTTAAAGTGAATACACAAAATAGAGACTGAAAGTACACGTTTGTTGGGTTGTTTTTTTTCTGTTCCTTGGCTAGAGCTCCAAGATTCATCAATGGTGAGATTTTTTTTCGTATGCGACTTTTCACCCACCATCAAGGTAGCTGCATTCTGATTTAGGAGATGATGTCTACACACACCACAGAGTGCATGCAGTTAAAAAACATTTTGTTGTCATCTGTTCTTACATGCACAAATGGCCTGCTCTTCCAAAATGCAGCACAGGTTTGAATATGTTCAAGATGTTCTTTGTGCATTTGCACAAGGAGCATCAGTTTGTAGTCCCATATGAAGGATTTTTGGGGGAGTGGAGTCGGTACTGATGTGAACTCCAGAGGAAAAGTCTCCTTGAGCAGGCGTCTGTGTGGTGGCTGGCTCAAACCTGGGCTGAATCCCAGGCCTTCTAATTGAAAGTGCAGCTCTCTAACCACAAGGGTATCCCACCCCCACTGACAGAGGAACAAGTTGAATTCAGAAGATTTTTTTTTTTTTCAAATTAAGGTGGGACACTGGGGTCAAACTGATGAAATTTTGTTTACAAGCCATGTTAAAAGTTATGCCATAAATTGAAAGGGCATCACTTGTAAAGCATAAAAATAAAGGTTTACTCAGTTTTCTGCACTGTTGCCATGGAAACAATCCAATATGGCCGCCAAAACTCAATATTTCAAAATCCTATGCCTTTTTATCTATAACAAGTACAAGCAACCTGTTTCTACAGACATATTTTACGGTCTAAATTCTTTAAAATGATACAGGGAAATCTCCATAAATGCATCCAGCAATTTTTAATTCTAAAAAAACATGTTTTGGGCCACTTTTGGACCCGTGTCTCACCTTAAGTCTTTGTAAGGCTTCAGCTCACTTGATTTGAAAATACTCCAGGCTCAAAAGTTATCAGCATGCATCTCACCCAGACTAACTGTGTCATCAATGCATTCTGACATATTGGTCAATGTATCCCTCGTGAGTGATCAGAGAAGTTTCGTGATGATGTTAAACATTTTATCCATTTTTCAAGCTAAACTTAAAAAAAAAAATTGTAATCCAGCAGACACAAAACTTTTGCAGATTTGCACATTCACACACCTTTCCATTCAGAGGCAGCAGAAAGACATTTCGAGAATATGACAGTATATAAGAATGCTGAAAATGCCTCAGCTGAGAAAAAGAAAGAAACGCAAGAAAGGTCCATCTTCAAAACTCTTGAAAGTTGCTGGGCGTGGAGTTGGTTTTTGTATGTATAATTCATAAGATCGTTTACTCTTGCTAGACAACAGAACCTGTGCTGCAGTCCTGCCTGCTGCATGAGGCACTCTGAAAGATCTGGCCTGACTGACCCCTATCACCCCTATAGTGACTAAGCAGCTATATGACAGCAAAGAGGACCTGCAGTTAACTGCTGCCTTCATTGCAGACACACACAGCTGTCCAACTGACAAACGTGAAAGACAGATAAGATATAGTAGCTGGAAAAAAACTACATTTCTGCACAAGACGAAAAACTTCTTCTTTCAAGCACACTGATCCAACGATGGTGACAAAAGACTTTTTAACATTGTCTTAACCACGTAGGTTTATTTACACGTGGTACATTTACATCACAGCGTTAAATAGGTGCACATTAGTCCTGGTGTCATTTAAACAGAGTGTACGCGTCCACTTTTTCTTCTCCATCGCTGACTCCCCCTTCAGCCAAGTCGTCATCACCATCAGCATCTTCAGCGGCGGAGTCCACAGACTCTGCATCATCATCGTCGTCATCATCATCATCGTTTTTCTTGAGGCTCGAACCATCCAGCAGTTTGCCTTGCTCCTGTAACCTGAGCAGTGTCCCTGCAACAGCAACACATTGCACTTGTCAGGAAAAAATCAATTTAATTCAAGTCTTTATCTGTGCGCACACACACACACATACATTCACAACACTTCTTTCAAGCTGTGTAATGTCAGAACAAGAGGAAAAAAGAGCACTTCAGAGAGTCACATCTCAATAATTCTTTATGACTCCACCAGTTCTGCAATCAAACTGTTTTCCACAGGAACACTTTCAAATGATTCTATAACTGTTATTACTCAACAAATATCACAGTTCTATTGTGATCAGCGTGGTCGTTACAAACTTGACAATGATTATAACACACATGACGAAATGAACTTCACTCTCATTAAAAATTTTCTCTCATAACTGATAATAACATAGATGATGAAATCACTTACTTTGCTCTCTTTCACGTAAAAATTTGATTTTGTGACGATGATTATAACACACATGACGAAATGAACTTCACTCTCATATAAAAATTTTATCTCATGACACTGATTATAACACAGAAGATAAAATCACTTACTTCGCTCTCTTTCGCGTAAAAACTTAATCTCCTGTTCCTTTTGGCTCTGTTCTGCTGCCACTGTTTGCGCATCAGGGAGAAAGCTGCTCAGACAACCAGAATGAACGATGTTACCTGACAGTGTGAAACACTTCACAAATCAAAACTAGAAAACATAAAAACACTGCATGATTGCCAATAAAAGAAAATGAAAATCTTTTTTTTGTTTGTGTGGTTGTCTTTTGGCTTACATCCTAGCCAACTTACACAGCTCAAAACATCTAGAAACAAAAGCTACCTCTGTTTAATTTCTTTTCTTTTTTTATTAATGGTGTCACAATTTTCAACATCCAGGTAAAACAAAGTAAAACAAACTGATTTCCTTTCAATACACTTGAAATGTTCCCTTTTTGAAGTTCACCAATACTGATTCAAATATATAAAAAAATATTAATGATTTTTAAAATTGTATTCCATGAATGGGCACACACATACACAACAGTTCCAATTTTTTACCTATACTGAATCAATCTAACAAAATGAATCTTTAAAATATCCTATTCCATGACTGGGGACACACACACACACACACACACACACACACACACACACACACACACACACACAACACACACAGAGCAGTTCCTCCAACTGCTGAGTAAAGTTGACCTGGAAACAGGCAATATACTCTAACACTAGGTACCGGCAGCCAAAATTAAATTATTCATTTTAATATTCAAAACCCATACCATCATAAAGATAATGATCTAACTTAAAAAATAAAACAAAAATGAAGTCTCTATCTTTCATACTTTTGGAGATATGGCCGTTTAAAAATGGGGTATGCTGACGCACTTGACAATCTCAAATATCGTCCAAGTTTGAACCTCAATAGAATTGTACAAAACATACATACCCAGTTAAAAATGAGTATTTTAAATCTTTATAACATATATTCCTAAGATAAATAAGTTTCATGACTCAAATGTGTATGGTTGATATGCACTAGGGTGTCAAACTTTGGAAAAACCACAATTTCACGCAGGTTAAAACTGCGTGATGTGCCAACTTTGAAGCACCAGAGCACAGTGAAATTGACAAGCAGAATGCTTATTTCAATTTAGACAGCCTCTCCTAGTTGTATTAACCACACTTATTTTTTTCTAGGGTATTTGGTTGAGAAATATAGGAGAAATCCCATGTTAAAAACATGGAGGTAATGCAATTTGGACGGCGGAACAAAGGGAGGATACTGATCTGCCATATAAAAAACGGCCATAACTTTGAAACTATTCAATGAATTGTCTTCAAATTTTGCATGTAGTCTTTATACATTATTTTCTACAAAATGAAGAGTCTTTCTTTGCTGTTTTCACCTAACTTTTATGTTTTTTATTCTGAAACAAGAACTTTTGGGGATGAGTTGAGAGAGTCGTTCAAACAGAAATGGACATTCTTCCCAAACTAACTGGCAGATTTCAATAAAATTTTGCCACAACCTTTTTTACACTGCTCTCTGTCAAATTATATGATCTATTATATATTCCTGACCATTTTTAACTTCAAAAGGAAAAAGTTTCTGACATCCTTAAGAGACGCTTGTAGTACACATTTTACCCCGACTTTGCTGAACTGGCTTCAGTTTTAGGTTCAAGATGTCATTACTGTTTTCAAGCTAAGCATTCACTGTCTTCATATTGTCAAACTCTTGGATTTTATACTGCAACTCCTGAAAATAAAAACTAAAAGGGTGTAGAAAACGTCAGCACATTAAAAAAAAAAAAGTACTCTGTAATATTGGCTATTGTCTCTTCCAGCTGTCTTTCCAAGGCTGAAGCTGTTCTCTCAGCTTGTGATAGTTTCATCATGCCCCTGTAGAACAAAATTTGAGAATTTGGCAGTCTGCACACAAAAATCTGTAGTGCTAGATAAAAATTGCTCCATATTATCTTTTTTGCCATTCAAATTTAATCAGTGCTCTTCATAAGTGACTGGTGATTACAGAGAGACAGAGTTTTTGTTTGTAATTCTCAAAAGAAAAACTTTTTAACCAAAACTCTTTATTCTCTACTCTTATTCTTTTATGAATTTGCCCATGTTGTATTAAAAATATTATTTTACATTTTTACATGTAATTTGAATTTTATCCCAATCTCTGCATTTCTTCATCAACCAGTGTGATATTATGACAACTATGTGTGTGTGTGTGTGTGTGTGTGTGTGTGTGTGTGTGTGTGTGTGTGTGTGTGTGTGTGTGTGTGTGAAGTCAAGCCAAGTCAAGTCAAATTTTTATTTCCAAATGGTACATTGAATAAGCATTGATTTGCTTTTTTTCATCAAGCCATCTATCTAGGGGGAGAGAGAGAGAGAGAGAGAGAGAGAGAGAGAAGAGAGAGAGAGAGAGAGAGAGAGAGAGAGAGAAGTACACTGTATACATGTATCATGTTTTACATTCATATTCAGTTTGTATGAAATGAAGAGAAAGACTACAGAGAGTTGTGTATAGTGTGATGTTTTGAGTTAGCACTTATTATAGAATATTAGTATTATTACTCGCTGTCTACTAAGCCTCAGTGATAATAGATCTAGACCATGTCATCAATAATGATCAATGTGTTGAAAAGGGATAATATCACAATATATTCATGGTAATATGAATATTATGCAATTGCCAAAATTTAATCACTGTGATAAACATTTGTCAAGGGAATGTTTGCTTGGCTGTACACTGTACCTGTGCTGGTCAAACTGATCTGAGCTTTTTTTTTTTATGTAGTGAGGTGTCTTAGAAAATTCACACACTAACACCTTTGCAAAAAACAAAGAAACAACAACACACACACACACACACACACACACACACACACACACACACACACACACACACACACACACACACACATAAAATTGATACAAATCACAGGCCAGATCTTGGGAACTATCTAAAGAATGGGGTTACAAAATTATGAAAAAAATAAACTTTGATGTTGACTTATGTGCTCTGGGTTGGTTGTTTGTGTTTGCATGCCATGGTGTGACAATAAAAACACAAAACTGTGTTAGAAACTCATACTAGTAAAATGAAAAGAAACTCAACAGAGGATAGAAATCCAACTTCAGCAGCTTCACTTTTAATTGTTTTGATTTCTTGAAGTGTTAATTTTTTTTTTGTGTGTGAACTGCAAGAAGAAGAATGACCCAGTCAAATAACTAAGAACTATTGATTCATTGTATTTCTTGGTGGTTATACCCGTTTGTTGATTTTTTAAAAAACCCGACTTTCACTGATTATATTGCCATCTATAAAAAGGAGGCTTAGAAAGCAATTAAAAAGCTTATTTCTAGTTTGAAGTTCTACACATGTTATAAAAACTAGACCTACAATGTGTTGTCTCACTATCCTAGTCTGCTTTCGATTTGTGCTGTTGACCAGCATGTGCGCGCGGAGCCAACTTCCGTTTCATAACTATCTCTCAACGATGTTTTTAAAGGCGATTTTCTGTTCAATCATGGAATTAATGAAAAAACTAGCTCTGAGATCGCTAAATTAATGATAGATATGCCAATATCTGGTGTCGATTTGCATCAGTTTCCCATTAAGAAAAGTTAACGATCGCTTCAAACTGAACGATGTGCAAGTCGATTTTCACCAGATCGTGTCTGACTTTAGCAAGTGTCTTACGAACCAAATAGATAATAATTTTGCAAATGCTCAGCAAAATGAAGCTGTGGATTCGTTTAATACAGGTCTTAGCTTGATATTTCATGTATTAACTTGCCAAGTTTGTCCTGTAATTCCGTGACGTTTAACGTATTCGACTCGGTCGGCATCGCTTCTTTTACTATGTTCCGCCATTTTTGTTTTGCCCAAAATGGAGTACACATGGTTTGATGACACCCTCACTTTGATTGGCTGTTGGTCAAAAGCATTGGAACCAATCATAGAGCTTGATACACCATTGGATTCAGCAAAGACAGGCCTTTCAAGCGCAACCACCATGTCTACGTTAACTTCGTCCGATGTTCCGTATTTAGGACCGAAAGTAGTCGAACCGCGACTCGCGCTAAGCGTCTTTAAACTTCCGATTTTTAACTGATTTCAGCGTTTCGTATCCACTTAAAACTTATACTGAATTAAAGCTGGAAGCATGTTCTTCTGTTCTGACCCATTTTGAAGTTGATGCAGAGTAATGAGCACATCGTCCGTAGCGATTTTCTACACATACCGATTCGCTCGCTCGGGTAATGGCGGCTGGCAGAACATCGAGCCGAGAACGCGCTTCGATTTTTGTGCAAGAGTGGGTGTGTTTGGAATTGTTTTGTTGTCAAACCATGGCATGCAAACACAAACAAACAACTCAGAGCACATAAGTAAACATCATTGTTTATTTTTTCATAATTTTTATGCCAATTCTTTCGATAGTTTCCAAGATCTGGCCTGTCAAAAACATGCATTTTCCCCACTCAGCGCTACTTTCCCGTAGGCTCAAAGAAGGGCTGCCGGTACCTACTAACACAAACTGAACCTGTGCAGTCTGACATCCCACAAACTGTTGAGTACTGAAACACATAACGCTGTGCTGAACTGTGTTGTGTTGATTTGACAAGAGCTATATTGTGCTGCATTGTACTGTGTTGCACAGAGTAGTGTTGCATTGTCTTGTCTTGACTTGTGTTGTTCTGCTCAGAATGACCAGATAAATTTCACATCTTGACATTCCTGCAGCTCTTCCCTGTGGAAAACATGTCCCCGTAGTAAAAAAAAAATAATAAATACAATAAATTTTAAAAAAACAAAACTTTTAAATGTCCCCGTAGTAAACTGTTGGCACCTTAAAAATAATCATTTAAAAAAATTTTTTTTTTAAATTAAAAAACAAAACAAAAAAAACTTGCCACCTTTCTTTCCTGTCCCCATCGACATTCAACTGTGACAGAATTCTGCCATGGACAGAGCTCTCACTGCCACAGGTTCCTAAACGTGGACTCTATGCTAGAAACACAAGCTTTCTTAAAGATCCACTGAATCTTCATGCTACTTACTCTTCGACAATGCTTTTCTTCTGAGCACACTTGGCACAGATTTCGTGTAACTTGGCGCAGGGCTGACACACAGTGTAGTACGCTTTTTTCACCGTCTTCTGGTGACACCGAATGCTGGAAACAAAAAATTAACAGTGCTTCATATCAAAAATGCTGATCTCAATGAGCAAAGCTGAACCATCAAAACATCCTACAATATCATCACACAGTTAAGAGCAATCCCTCACAACCTCCAAAAAGGCAATTTGAAGACCCGGGTTCGAGTCCGGTCGAGGAAATTTTCTTCCTGGAGTTAACATCAGTGCTGACTCCACTCTCCCCAAAAGTCCTTCGGATGAGACTTTAAACCGAGGCCCCGTGTGCGTACGCACGCAGAACATCTTGCGCACACGTTAAATCCTGTTCCGCTTTTCGTAAGAGTAGGCCATCGTGTGCCGGTGGGAACAGATGACAATATTTACAAAACTGCATACAC